>MU708952.1:19922-57288 GCA_026770625.1 Nicotiana glauca | reverse complement strand
TTGGCCTATTGGGTTGTGAACTAGGGAGGATTACTCCGATTATGATGGTTGTTCTTGTGTGTTATGAGAAAAAGAGAGTTATTATGGACCCTTGAAAGGTTGTCAGACTAGTTCATTTTGATCAGAATCAGCTTGAAGTTGGTGGATGGACTTAATGTGAATAATGACTCTATATCAAGCCAGATGTGTGCATTTTTGTAACGCGGTCCTCATGGAGGAGTAGTTAGGTTGATGCTTCATTGTGAGATATCTCGCATAGTGATGCATTACGCCGTGTGATTTGTGAAATGGCTCGATAAATTGCTTATGTGTTGAGAATCCGCGTAGGAATGATGTTACTTGAGCAACTTGGCTCTTGAAATTCAGATTGTATATCGCATCTCAGTTGTGCTTGAGTTTTGTAGTTTATAACGCTAAATATCCCTCAGGGATGATATTACGCACTTAGCATGCTTATGACTGATATTCGGTATTTTGTTATAATGAGCAGATTTCACTGGATGTGTATCTCCTTATGTGAGATCTATGTGTGGATCGGGTGGCACGCCGCCATGGGTATGTTATCCGGATCGGGTTGCACGCCGCAACAGTGTGATATCGAGTATAGTTTTCTATATGCTATCTTTGTATGCCTTGCTCCCTCTTTTCCAAGGAAAGTCTGTATTAGTGAGTGGGATTTGGTAATTCCTTCCAGAGCTTGTTTTCTTTAGTACCGCGTTCGAATTGGTAGCCTATTGGCACATTGGGGCATCATATGCGACTTTTAATTATGTCTGGAGTGGCTTATTGCCTGAGCAGTTCGTACTGGGTGAGATGAGATCATTGATTTCAAGCTCAGTGCAATCTGAGCATATGAAGTAAATTAAGGGGCTAAGACCATTGTTTGGTTCAGAATGAGGTGATAGTTCTTGCCAGAAGTATAGACCTAATAAATTGTTGATTCGGCAGTGTTATGAATTTATACAGATCTCATCTGTCGTGTCGGTATTGTAAGAATTTGGACAAGACCTATGTATATCATGCAGAGCATGAGATGTGTAATGATTTTTCTTCTAGATGAGATAAATGGAAGTTCTTGACTAGTTAAGTACGTAAAACGTTCATGGTTCGGAAGAGAGGTGAAGTCTTCATGTTATCTTAGGATGATATGGTATATGTGATATGTTGTGAAGGATTGAGATTTACGTGTGTAATGTTATGGTTCAGCTCTGAATGCAAATTCATAACATTCTTAGGCGGTACGGGCAGCTTAGGTGATTAGAGAAATAAGCTTCAGATGATTAGGGTGAATGATCTTCAGATGATTAAGGAAATTCTATTTCTAATCATAGTGATTTGTAGAGGGTATATGTTTCAGAAAAAGGCCAATGTGATTAAGTTGATGGCACTTCAATAGTATTGCGGCACTTTAAGGCTGGATCGACTGCTGATATTTGAGTTGCTTGTATGGCGCATGGAAATTTTAGAGTATTTATCATGGGATGATTGGGTATTAAAGGTGTGCATATATTCGCACAGTGGAAACTGGGATAAGGTATGATGATTTGTGTGTCATATGGAGTTGGAGACTGGGAGTTCTCATGTACAGGCTAGGTTGTGGTTGTGGATCGTGGGTATCGGCACCGTTTAGCGACAATCGGGATTTGGAGGCTCGAGTGGATCTTTGTTTGCTGGTATGTTAGATTTTGGATGTGAGACAGGGTCTCATCCTTGTCTTGTGGCAGTACTAGTGAGTTTGAGGTATAACTCTCTTAGTTGAGTCATTTTCATGATTCGAGTATGTTCGGACCATTTCTTATTGGTGCGCGTATTATGCAAGTTGTGGCTTAGTCCTGTATTGATGTGTCATATTACCAGAGTGGTGTGTTGTGTTCGAAGTGATTGTTGGGGTCATTAATGAATACAAACGGATTTAATTTCAGCATGTTTGATGGGTAAATATCGAGGTTCGGTTCAAAAATTTGTTATGGTAATTGCCAGGGGAGAAATGGCCTTATGAATGGTTGATCTGAGCAATGATTATGGTTTCTTGAGTGTTTCAATTATCGTTGGCAGTATATGAAAATGTTGGAATGAGACCTTGGCTAATAAGAGATTTCTATCAGTATTTGGTTGTTGTGGGCAGCTTTTGTAAATAGAAGTTATCGCTGCATGCGTTTGAGTTATTGGTATATCATATAATTGCACCTGAGGTCGCGGGCATGGGCTATTACAGTTGGTTCAGACTTATTCTGAGTATAGATGTGAGGTTCTTATCTTGTGTATGATTTCGAAAAGTGCAATGTGGTTCTATGGTTTATGGACTAGATGGATTGAGAAATTTTGGCTATGTTGTGTTATTGGACCTATGCGAGATAGGGTGACGTGGGATCATCCCCGAGTTTATGCTTGATAAGGTCATTCAACTTTTGGTTGGATTCTAGGACAACTCTGGGTACGCTCGAGGACGAGCGTTTGTTTAAGTTGGGAAGGATGTGACGACCCGACCCGACCCGTCGTCTCATGAGTTACCACCCTATTTTCCCCATTTTCAGCTTCTCTATGCTTCATTATCCGTACCTTGTGTAATTAGGTTGATTTTGAATGGTTTTGATAAGAAATGAGACACTTAGTCTCTTTTAAGAAGGCTTAAGTTGGAAAAGTCAACTGGATGTTGACTTATGAGTTAGAGGGATCGGATGTGAATTTCGATGGTTCAGTTAGCTCCGGGAGGTTATTTGTGACTTAAAAGTGTGATCGGAAGTGATTTTGGAGGTCCGGTGTAGAATTAGGCTTGAATTGGCGAAGTTAGTATTTTGGCGGTTTTCGATTGATGGGTGAGATTTTGACCCGTGAGTCAGAATGAAATTCCGAGAGTTGATGTGGCTTCATTGTGTCATTTTGGATGTTTGTACAAAATTTCAGGTCATTCGGACATCGTTTGGTCGGGTTTTTGATCGAAAGCGTATTTCGGAAGTTTTTAGAAACTTAGGCTTGAATTCGATGAGTTTTGGGTAATTTGATGTTGTTTGAGGTATTTAGATGATTGGAACAGGTTTGAATGATGTAATGAATTATGTTGGCATGTTTGGTCGGGGTCCCATGAGGCTCGGATAAGTTTTGGAAGAGTTTTAGGAAGATTTTAGCAGTTTTGAGCATAAACATGTAGTGATCCAAAGGTCCATTTTTAGTTCTAGAGATTGAAATTTGATTTCGATACTTTCTGAATTTTGATAATGAATTATAGGACCGATCTGAAAAGTTTGGTTTAATTTCATCAAGTCGCGATTGGGTTTTTGACGCGAAACATGTGTTAATTGTTTAACAAGCAAAATGGACATCTCACTGATAAAACAAGCTCCAAATTGATTTTCGATTGAAGCGCTATGTTCATATTATTATTTGTGACTCATAGGAACAAGAATCATCAAATTCCGAGGTCCCAGGCCCGAGAAATGAATTTTTGAGTAAAATTATTTTTTTAAAATATTTAAGGAAAATGGAAATGAAATTTGATTAGAAAGTGATGGTATCGGGCCCGTATTTTGGTTCCGGCCCCCGGTACAGGTCTTATATATGGTTTAAGCACTTTATGTAAAGTTTGGTTGAAAACGGACGTCGTTTGACGTGTTTCAGACTCAAAATGGAAAATTTGATGTTTTATGAAATTTAAAAAAATTCTTGGATTTTAAAGCTTAATTCGTGGTATATGACGTTATTTTGGCGATTTGATCGCACGGTTAAGTTCGTAGGATGTTGTTGAGTTCATGTATGTGTTTGGTTAGGAGCCCCGAGGGCTCGAGAGTGTTTCGGAGGTGTCTCGGAGTGATTTCGGACTTAGAAAAATTGCAGAAAATTGCAGAAATAGTACCCCGTGAACAGTAGCCATGAACAGTGCCCAATAAATAGTGTCCGTGAATAGTACCTCTGAACAGTGCGTGAACAGTAGTGTGAACAGTAGTGTGAACAGTGACGTGAACAGTGACAAAGAGAATGTTAAGTTTTTGAAATGGGACTTCGAACCCATTGTCCATTTTTTTGCGATTTGGAGCTCGGAAAGGGCGATTTTTGGACAGATTTTCATATAAAACAATGGGGTAAGTGTTTTTAACTCAATTTTGGTTATATTACTCAAATCCATTGTAAGTTTTATCGTTAATCCGTGAATTTAAGGGAGAAAAACTTAGAAACCCTCTCGAATATAATTGAGGATTTGAGGGCCGAAATGATATGGGAATTGAATGATTTTTACATGCTTAGACTCGTGGCGAGATAAGGAAGCCGGCAATGTTAATTTTATAATTTTTCGAGACGTGGGCCCGGGGCTCGGGTTTTTCAAATTTCGTGAATTTTGATGTTTTTCGAGTCTTTTCGATTGGCTTATGTCCCTTAGCCTATTGTAATGTATTTGTTATGGTTTTGAGCAGATTCAACACGCAAGGAGGTCTATTTGCGAGGCAAAGGCGTCGCGAGCTAGAGGTTTCATCGGCTAGAGGTGAGTAATACCTGTAAATGATATCCTGAGGGTTTGAAACCCCGGATTTGCACATCATAGTACTGTATTGAGGTGACTTGCATGCCGGATATGAGTTTGGGGTAGAGCACCGTTGGGGATTGTAACTTGGTCTGTCTTGGTTATTGATTTTACCGTGTATTTGACTGAAACTACTTGTATCATCATACTATGGGCTGACTGCCATGTTTGGGCTTCGCGCCAACTATGTGAATCCTTCGGGGATTGATATTACTGTTTTAGCATATCTTGCATATCATTTGGTTTCAATCCAAGGTTTTAAATACTGTTTTGCAAACTCAGCCATACTTCTAAGTTTTGAAAACTCAAATGACAATTTAAATGATATTTCGGGCTGAGAACTACTGTTTTATAAATGCCCAAGGGGCTTATGATGATTTTCTGGACTGAGCATTGATCGGGTTGCGCGCCGCAACAGTATTATATTGATTATGGATGGATCGGGCTGCGCCGCAATGGTGTTACATTGATATTGAGGTCGAGTGCCTGGATGATTATACTGATATTGATATGAGGCTAAGAGCCTAGATGTGATGCCACGAGATGGTTTGTTATTGTGCTTGGGCTGTAGGAGCCCCTCCGGAGTCTGTACACACCCCCAGTGAGCGCCGTCGACGATAAATAAATGGAGCGGGCTGCACGGCGCAGCGGGAACTCGAGTGTACCGTCATATGCATTGCATTGCACTCATGCATTTGTTCTTATTTTGTAATGTTGACATGACATTCAGCATTCATATCATTGGCATCCATGCTACTTCTTGCACTGTTTACCAGATACCCTGGTGTTATTTGTTAATGGAGTGTTGTGCCCGAGAGGCTAATATTGTACTTTGTGAGTTGGGAGTGAGCCCGAGAGGCTGATGTTGTACTTTGTGAGTTGGGAGTGAGCCCGCGGGGCTGATACTGTACTGAGAGGTTGATATTGAGCCCGAGGGGCAGATTTTCTGATTATTTCTTAATTGTCAAAATTATTTTTTTGCAACTGTTGAAAAGATCATTTTCAAAAGAGATTTAAAACTCAGCCAAGATATTTACTAAATGATTTTCATGTTTTCACTGTTTTCTCAAAGGATTACACTGTATTATATAGTATACATGGGAGTAGGGTGATGACCCCATGTGCTCCTAGACCGAAGTGTTTTTTACGGGTGCGTGTCCTGGGGATATGTCACGACTGTTGATAGCATCATCTGGGCCGTTCTTTTAGGTGTATAGTGATTGAATTGCACTCAGGTTCAGTCTCCAAGTCAGGATCCTAACTCGGGCTTATTTTACCCTCAAGCCCGTCCGGGCTGGTGAAAATGACTTTCATTCTCTACCCTAGGGCATTTTGCAATTTTTTGGGTTCAATCTCCGAGTTGCGATGTGATTTGAGCTGTAATCGACCCGTAAATCTTATCTAGATTTTTGGCTTGCGATGGTGACCTTCCGCATTGCTTGGCCATTAGGACCTTTTAGTATGAATCCCGGAGGTATGCTTATCCGGAGACATGGGTAATTATGTTGTTTGGTCGGAAGGACCCTTTTGATATGAGGCCTGGAGGCTTTGCTTAGTTTAACTATTTTGGATCCGGTCTCCGAATCGGGTTATGATTCAAGCTCACTTTAATCCTCAAGTTGTCAATTTTTAGACTGATGGTCGTAGAGACCTTTTGGTGTGAGGTCTGGAGGCTTTGCTTAGCCGGCGACAATGGCACGTACGTTGTTCGATGTGAGGCCCGAAGGCTTTTTGTAGGCTTTGTTTCCTCTTGTTAAGGGATTTCAAGTCGTAGTCGGCGATATTTTGAGCACCTCAAAAGGTTCATAGCCCATATGTCGAGTAGATCGATGCTTTTGCGATTTTAGAGTCGACATGGTCGGGACTCATTTTCTTCCTGTTGAGGGAAGCCTATGTTTAACCGGTTCTTTTCTAAGTAGATTCGAAGGATTTTTTAGCAATATTCGGGCGTCCTTGAGTCGCATTTTTTAGGATGTAGAACCCATTCCGACCTGAGTCGTGTGTGTTTGGCCGAGGCCATTTTTGATCCTGAGAAGTAGCTTTAGGCTTCTAAACCAAGGGTACGCCCTTTAAGGATTCTTACAAATGCAACGTATAGCCTAAACTGCGGGATTTTTCATGCCTGTTGAGGTCTTACAGTTTGCCATGCTTGTTAAGGTCTTACAGTTTGCCATGCATGTTAAGGTCTTACAGTTTGCCATGCCTGTTGAGGTCTTACAGTTCACCATGTCTGTTGACGTCTTACAGTTTATGGAGAATAGATCTGGTTTTGCCGAGCGCTGCCCGTTAGGGTCTTACAATTTTGGATTTTCTAGTGCGTGGCGATTGGCAACAGTCTCTGAGTTATCGAGTTTGCTTGTAGAAAGATTTTTCATGAGTTTGGAGCTTTTTCTGGGGCTTGATAAGCCTGGAGTTGTTTTTCGGGGGCTTGGTAAGCCCGGCGTTTCGACCCTGGGGTCATCTGGATGTTGGATTTCCTAAGTCTCTGAGTATCTCGGGACGTATCTCGTGGAGATGTCCCCATTGGGGGCATGCTGTGATTTATTCCCTTTCGCAAAGCGAGGCGTTGGAGATGTGCTCTAATTTATTGGTGCGGTATATGTGTTGTCGAGTTGACTCGATCGGCTCTTAATCCAAGTTGGGATGTTTGCAGATTCTCACATCACTTTGCTTTTGTTTAGGAACCTTTCTTTTCATAAAAGAAGGGGGTGTTTTCAATTGCCCGATATAATAATACATGTTCTTGCTTTAACAAAATTTGACCGCTTTGGCCTGATACATCACCCCCCGCAAGGATCTTTATTCAGCGCTGCTTTGAGTCTGGCGGATTTTAGGAGGGATGCTCCCAGTTGCTTAGGAGGTAGACCGTAAAGATGGCTTGGAGTGATTTGCGTGGAGTTTTATCTCCTAGTGGCTTGTAGGCGTTGCCTCAATAAAAACTTTGTCGGTTAAAATCCTACTTTTCTATTTGGGATAAAAACTCGGTCTAAGGAAAATAGTGCAACGAGCGCGCCTTTATTTGGATTTCTCGAGATCTTTGGACAATGCCAGCATCTCGATTTCTTCGGTCGAATTGGGAACGCCTTTCTGGGGAGGCCTCGAGGCTTTCGGACAGTGCCTGCATGAGGGTTAATTTCTATTTTGAAAATAAAATAAAAGAAACGGTGGTACCTTGAGACGGGATAGTTCTGGGTGCTGACTCGCTTTGATCGCCCGGGATCGGGTATGTGATGCGGGTTTATTTTAGTGTTTTATCAAACCTGACCGGGGTTGAGCCCTGATTCACCCGTGGGCTTATTCAGGTGCGTAGGTAAGGGGATTGAGAATGCATCGTGTATTGCGAACATTTCTATCGCCACGTGCTGCTCTCCATGGATGGTTTTGACTTCGTCCTTTGTCGGGAATTTTATCATTTGGTGGAGAGGGGACGGTACTGCTCTCATGCAATGTATCCACGGTCATCTAAACAAGGCATTGTACCTCATATCCCCCTCGATGACATGGAACTTGGTGTGTTGGTTTATGCCACCTACGGTGATGGGTATGATGATCTCCCATTTTGTTGTCTCGCTTACCATGTTGAACCCGTTAAGGACTCGAGTGGCGAGTATGATCTGTTCAGTTAAACCGAGCTGTTCTATTATCCTTGACTTGATAATATTAGCCGAGCTACCTGGATCTACGAGTACACGCTTTATCTGGAAAGAATTTACAAGGAAGGAAATTACCAGAGCGTCGTTATGGGGTTGAGATAAAACATCTGTATCTTCTTCACTGAAGGTAGGGGCATCATCGGGGATGTATCCTCAAGTCTGTTTCTCCTTTGTGATAGATATTTTTGGTTTCCTCATCATGGGTTCTTGTGGGGTACGGCGCCGCCCATGATCATGTGGATAACGTGTTGAGGTTCGTTTGCTTCATTTTTTTTTGGCTGCCTCCCTGTCTCGAAATTGATTTTTGGCCCGATCGCTGAGGAATTCTCGGAGATGCTGTTTGTAGAGCAGTCAGGCCACTTCTTCTCGTAGTTGATGGAAATCCTCTATCCGGTGGCCATGTGTGTTATGGAACTCGCACGTCAAGTTGTAATTTCTCTGCAAAGGATCCGACTATATTGGTATAGGCCATTTTGCATCTCAGATTTTGCTGATAGCGAACACAATGTCTGATACGTTGACACTGAAATTGTATTCAGACAAGTGAGGTGCATTGATTGGTCCATGTTTCAGTCAAACTGAGCCCTGTTGATGACCCCTCAAGGATCATGTACTCAATCCATCCTCCTATTGTTGCGGGGCAGATTGCGCCTTGGGGTGTTCCTTCTATCTTCGAGGTACGACTGATACCGTTCTTTGATTGGCTTTGTCTTTTTTGCCGGGAATCTTCTTGGAACACCGAGCTTGATGGCGCCCCCAGCTGGTCATCCTCTGCCCTCATTTTTGATTGATACCGGTTGTGGAAGTCCGACTAGGTTATGATCGGGTATTCAATCAGATTTTGCTTCAGTTGTTTCAAAGACATGGAGCTTCATTCATTCAGGCCTTGGGTGACGGCCTGCACTGCTCAATCATCAGAGACTGGTGGTAACTCCATTAGTTCCATCTGGAACCGGGACACGAACTCCCGCGGCATCTCGTTTTCTCTTTGTTTGATTTTGAAAATGTCGGACTTTCTCGTTGCTACTTTAATGGCTCCGGCATGTGCTTTTACAAAAGAGTCTGCTAACATGGAGAATGAGTCTATGGAGTCGGGGGCCAGGTTATGGTACCACATAATGGCCCCCTTTGAAAGTGTTTCTTTGAACTTTTTCAATAGTATGGATTCTATATCGTCGCTCTTTATGTCGTTACCGTTTACTGTGTAGGTATACACAGTGACATGTTCGTTGGGGTCGGACGTGCTATTGTACTTAGGGAGTTCCTGCATTCTGCACTTCTTCGGGATAGGTTTCGGCGCCACTTCTTCGGGGAATGGCCTTTGAATGAATTTCTTTGAATCTAGACCCTTAAGGACCGAAGGGGCGCCAGGGATCTGATCGACCCTAGAGTTGTAGGTCTCGAGCCTTTTATTGTTGGCTGCAATCATTTTCTCTCCCGATTCAATCCTTTTGGTAAGGTCCTCGAGTAATTTTATGATAGCGGGGTCAGCCACCGACTCGTTGTTGCTTGACTTTCTATCACCCGTTCTGCGGGTGGAGCTATTTCTGGTGCCACTAGAGTGGGGGTTCTTGGGTGGCTCAGTTGCTAAGCGATTGCTAGTTTTTGTGCCTGCAACATTTCAAAGATAACATGAAGACTAACTTCATGTTCTTCCTGAGCTGGGATTTTTTGCACTTCCAGTTGGTCATTGCGTCGTACGCTCCTATCGATGTGAGACATTTTGTCTACTTGTTGAGCATCATGTGAATCCGCGTCCACTAGGATTGGTCCCAGAACGCCGTCAGGATTCTGCGGAGGTACTCCAACGGCCGGGATGGCCATGCCATTTTCCTCGTGGTCTTCGAGGCCGTTGTTCTCAACTCTGTTTATCGAGATGGACATTTTGACATGCAATCAAAGAGTTCTCGGTAAATAAAAAGTGTGAAACATATCGTGCGTTTAAGTGACGAAACTAGCAAGAAAATAATCACTATTATATTTAGCCCCACGGTAGGCGCCAAACTATTTACTGTGAAAATGGTAACAATAATTAAATTTGTATATCGGATTCTAATAATATATGATCTATTCCCGAGCTAGTTTGCAAGGGTGATGAATGCTAAAACATGGAGTAAAACAGTAAAGACCAAGCTAGCCAGAACGATAATCGAACCAGTGAGGGGACGGGATATTCCCAGGCTAAGAGCAAGCCAGTAGATACCTCGGGGCCAGACCTCGAGCCTATTTCAGGCCTATCGAGGGTAGTCGGGAAAGGAAATAGCAGATAAATGTACAAGTAAGTAAGGCTTTATATGATTGAGTTTGAGCCAAATGTTTGAAGAACAGACCAAGAAATAATAAAAATGTTGAGGATGATCTCGAGATATAATAGGCAAATCGAGAGAATAGTTATCAATCAATATGACTTAAAACTAGAGAGGAATTTAGAGAGAGAGGGAGAGAATATTATTGCTTTCTTTGTAAGGCCAACAGGAGATGCCTTACAAGGTGTTGGTGACCCTTCTTTTATAGAATGAGGGGGCATCCAAACTTGATATGAAATAAACAAATACAATAAAAGAACGAGATGTGACAGCCCGCTTTTCTTTGTAGGAGAACTGGTATCGAGCCGTTTGGAGAAGTCTCGAGGGACCTAGACACATCCCTCGGGGAATATCTTTGACCATTAGGGTCTTAATCAATGCTCGATCTGGGCAAGGCATTGGCTAGGTCTCGAGGGGGGAACCGAACTGAGATCCCGTGCCTTCAGAATTTGCTCTTCGAAGCACTATACGAGGAAAATTGGTCTCCTGATTTCCCCGCATACAATTCCCATCCCCCAAAAAGGTTGGTTCATGCATATTGGCATCATCATCTTATCACACAAGATCCAGGGGGACTCCACCTTCTCCTCCTCCTAGTCTACCAAAAGGCAAGGGAAAAGAAAAAAATGGAATATTTGAATGGCACCAGAAAGGAAAACAACACAGGGGTTGTACACGTAGAAACTTCTAAGGGTAAGGGTACTTAGGCCCCAACTGATGCAGTTTCACGGCTTGAACAGAAAATACTGGAATTCCAGAGTGAGCTTGGGCATGTCCGGAATGTGGAAAACCTATCATTCTCACCCAACGTCCCATACATCAGTCATCCAAACACTTAGAACCCTGAACCACCTCAAAACACACCCAACAAGCACCCACAAAATCCACCCGTACATCACCATTCAGATAGTGGAGAAGGGAGTTGTTCTCAAGAACTAGACTGCCACAACATCTCGGGCCCCCGAGTCCCTAGGTAGCTTGGCAATCAACCTAATTTTATTTCTATAGCCATGTTAGGCATCTAAGATATTTTCAGTAAATTTTTTTTAAAGACACACTTGTTTCAAAATAATTGCTCAATTCATCAAGCCGTACTTGTTTTGGATGTTTTCAGTTTTAATCAATGCATTGCTATATATTATTCCTTACCATCTTCCATATTTTTCTTTCTACAGCGTTATTATTACTTTTCCTGATGAACCAGTGATTGTGACATGTAATGAGATAACACAATATAAGGATAGTGACTCGGAGGAATATGATGAAATACTGGGGAGGTTGTCATAGAAGTTGAGAACTTTGAGAATATGCTTATGTCTAACCTGGACGAAACCGAGGCAGTAAATCTGGGAGACGCCAAAACCGTCAAGAAGACTCGCATAAGTATTCACTTATCACCAACAGAGAAAGAGAAGTACAGTCAGTTCTTAAAAGAGTATGAGGATATATTTTCATGGTCATATGATGACATGACCAGTTTGATCATGTCCGTAGAGGCTCATAAATTGCCTACTAATCCCATGTGACCACCAGTAAAGTAGAAACTCAGGAAATTCAAACCAGATATGAGCTTGAAAATCAAGGAGGAAGTTACTAAATAGATCAAAGCCAAAGTCCTCAAAGTGGTTGAGTACCCAACCTGGTTAGCCAACATTGTACCAATTTCGAAGAAAGATGGGAAGGTCAGAGTTTGTGTTAACTATCGAGATTTAAACAGCAGAGTCCTAAGGACAACTTTCCATTGCCAAATATACACATATTGATTGACAATTGCACTAAGCATAAACTCCAATCCTTGGTAGGTTGCTTCGCGGGTTATCACCAGATCTAGATGGATGAAGAAGACGCAGAGAAAATAGCTTTTATTACACCATTGGGGGTATACTACTACAAGATGATGCCATTCGGTTTAAAGAACATTGGGGCTACTTACATGAGATCCATGACAACCATCTTCCATGATATGATACACAAAGAAATAGAGGTGTATGTGAACGATGTCATTATCAAATCCAAGAGGGTCGCAGATCACATACCAGACTTGAGAAAGTTCTTTGACAGGTTAAGGATGTACAACTTAAAACTGAGCCTCGCAAAGTGTGCATTCGGGCTTCACATAGGAAATTTATTAGGATTCATTATCGGTCGTTGATGGATCGAGCTGGACCCTTCTAAGGTTAAGGCTATTCAGGAGTTACTGGCCGCCTATGAGTAAAAAGGACATGATGAGCTTCATATGCCATCTCAACTATATCAGTCGCTTCATAGCATAGTCCACAGTTATATGTGAACCCATATTCAAGATGCTGAGGAAAGATGCCGAAACAAGCTGGACCGAGGATTGTCAGAAATCTTTCGACAAAATCAAGGAGTACATGTCCACACCACCAGTCTTAGTCCAGCCAGAGCCAGGACGGACTTTGCTACTCTATCTATCTGTATGGGATGGAGCCTTCAAATGTGTTCTAGGACAACATGTCGAGATAGGGATAAAGGAGCACGCCATATACTACCTAGTAATAAATTCACGCTTTATAAAAGCGCGATACTCTCTGTTGGAACGCACTTATTGTGCTTTGACCTATACGGCCCATAAATTGAAGACTTCTGTCCCTATACCATATACCTCATATCTAGGATGGACCCTCTGAAATACATCTTTCAAAAACCCATGCTGACTGGGAAGTTAGCCAAGTGGAAGATATTGTTAAGTGAGTTCGATATCGTCTATGTAACTCAAAAGGCGGTCAAAGGACAAGCATTGGTAGACAATCTTGCTAAAACTCCTGTGGGAGGAGAATAAGAACCTTAAAAACATATTTTCTTAATGAAGAAGTGTCATTCGTAGGGGAGGACATTACTGAAGTATACGACGGTTAGAGAATGTTCTTTGATGGAGCTGCAAATTTCAAAGGAGTAGGCATTGGAGCATTTTGGTATCAGAAATGGGTCAACATTATTCGGTATTTCCTAAACTCAGATTTCCCTGCACCAATAACACGGCAGAGTATGAAGCCTGCATACTAGGACTCAACATGGAAATTGACATGAATATTCAATAGCTACTGGTAATCGGTGATTCAAATTTTCTTGTACATCAGGTACAAAGAGAGTGGGCCAGCGAGAATTCTAAGATATTTCCATATCTGCACCGTGTACAGGAATTGAGAAAGAGGTTCGCGACGATAGAGTTTCGGCATGTGCCTAGAATTCAAAATGAGTTTGCTGATGCATTGGCCACTTTCTCATCCATGATACAGCATCCAAATAAGAATTTCATTAATCTCATCCCAGTGAGAATTCATGATCAGCCGGCATATTATGCACATGTTGAATAAGAAACAGATGGAAACCCTTGGTTCCATGACATCAAGGAGTATTTGGAAAAAGAAGAATATCCATAGCATGCAAACCATACTAAAAAATGCACACTCGAGAGATTGTCCAGCCACTTCTTCCATAATGGAGGAAACTTGTATAGAAGAATGTCTGATTTGGGATTGCTAAGATGTGTCGATGCAAAAGAGTCTTCTAAGCTACTTGAGGAGATACATACTGGGATATGCGGCCGACATATGAATGGCTTTATCTTGGCCTAGAAGATACTTAGGGCCGGTTATTTTAGGATGACTATGGAGACAGATTGCGTCCAGTATGTCTGCAAATGCTACCAATGTCAAGTGCATGACGATATGATAAAAGTGCCACCAAATGAGTTCAATGCAACAAGATCACCTTGGACTTTCGCCGCCTGGGGAATGGATGTCATTGGTCCAATCGAGACCACTGCTTCAAACAGGCACGAGTTTATTCTAGTGGCCATTGACTACTTCAGAAAAATGGGAGAGGCTGCATCCTACAAAGTTGTAACCAAGAAAGTTATTGCAGACTTTGTCAAGGATCGTATTGTTTGCCCATTTGGAGTCCCCGAGTCCATTGTCACTGATAATGCCACCAATCTCAATAGTGATTGTGAAACTTTCAAATTCAGGCACAAAAACTCTATAGCATCCAGACCTCAGATGAATAGAGTCATAGAAGCCGCCAACAAAACATCAAGAAAATACTAAGGAGGATGGTATAAAACCATAAACAATGGCACGAGAAGCTACCCTTTGCTCTATTGGGATACCGCACTACAGTTCGCACATCAACCAGAGAAACTCCCTACATGCTAGTTTATGGTACCAAAGTTGTCATCCCATCCGAGGTAGAGGTCCCTTCTTTAAGAATCATACAGGAAGCTGAACTCAGCGGTGAAGAATGGATAAGGAGCCACTATAATCAATTGGCCCTTATAGATGGAAAAATAATAAACACAGTATGTAATAGTCAACTTTATCATAACAGAATGTCGAGATATTTCAACAAAAGGGTCCAATCAAGACAGTTTGCACCAGGACAACTGGTACTACAGAAGATCTTCACACATCAAGATGAAGCCAAAGGGAAATTCTCTCCCAACTGGCAAGGTCCTTATATGGTTCATAGGGTGCTAACAAGAGGATCATTCATACTTGCAGAAATGGACGGAGAAATCTGGCCAAAACCAATCAATTCTGACACAGTCAAGAGATACTATGTTTAGACTATTTACAATTCTTCATCTGATGTAACTAAACTACGTTTGACCTGATTCCCGTTTAAGAGGGGATACATAGGAAACCCTGTGGGTTCGGTCAGATCATAATAAAATTTCCATTTTCCCCAGAATCATAAACTGGGGCTGAATTTTGAGGAGGACCCTCAAAATTTCGGAGCAACTTTAGCTAACGATAGCATATGTCAGACGGTCAGAAATTGGTTAAGATACTACGGCAAAATTTTGAGAAGGAGTCTCAAAATTCAAAGGAAGGTTCAACAAGTTTCTCACTCGCAAACGGCCGAAGGATTATTTACCAAACTGAGGCAGAATTTTGAGGAGGACCCTCAAAATTCTAACACAAAAAAGATGTAATATCTTTGAAATATGTTATAGTCACTAGTTCATCTAAAATTACTTGATATTTTACCATGTTTTCTAAAATATCTCTATTTTCATCGATAATTACGTGCTTTCGAAAACTCTATTTTTGCAGCAGCTAGGTTACCTAGGGAAACTCAAACAAGGCCTCCAGAATGGAGAAGTGAAGCCATCAGACAAAGGTACGAACCGACCTCCCCTTACAAAACTTACAATTTTTCTTTGAACGCAGGCATCTAACCTAACAGTAGTATTCACAAATATGTACGTGCAGCAAAACCACTATTAATCAGGCCACCGGACACCGAATATATCTCAAGATAAGAAATACTCTACTCTTATTCACTACATGTTCTTTTCATAGGACTAAGCCCGGTCCCACATCATGTATGAGGCTAAGCTCTACCTCCGTTTTGCATAAGGCTAAGCACTGCCTTCCAATCTTGTATGGGACTAAGCCCTGTCTCGCATCTTGCATGAGGCTAAGCATTACCTCTATATCTGCATAAGGCTAAGCTTTACCTTTTCTTGTATGAGACTAACCTCTGTCTCCATACTTGCAAGAGGCTAAGCCCTGCCTCTATATTTGCATAAGGCTAAGCACTACCTTCGCTTTGCATGGGACTAAGCTATGTCTCGTATCCTGCATGAGACTAAGCTTTGTCTCTACCTTGCACGAGGCTAAGACCTGGCTCCATATTTGCATAAGGCTAAGCACTGCCTTCTCTTTGCGTGGGACTAAGCCATGTCCCGCATTCTACATAATACTAAGCTCTGTCTCCACCTTGCATGAGTCTAACCCCTGCCTCCATATTTTCATAAGGCTACGCACTGCCTTCTCTTTGCATGGGACTAAGCCCTGTCCCGCGTCCCGCGTCCCGCATGAGACTAAGCTTTGTCTCCACCTTGTATAAGGCTAAGCCTTGCCTCCACATTTGTATAAGGCTAAGCTCTACCTTCCATTTGCATAGGACTAAGTCATGTCCCTCAACCTTGCATGACGCTAAGCCCTGCCTCCATATTTGCATTTGCATGGGACTAATCCCAGTCTCGAACCTTGAATGAGGCTAAGCCATGCCTCCATATTTACATAAGGCAAAGCTCTGCCTTCCATTTGCATGGGACTAATCCATGTCCCATGTGAGACTAAGCTCTGTCTCCCATCTTGCATGAGGCTAAGCCTTGCCCAATATTTGCATAAGGCTAAACCTTGCCTTCCATCTGCATGGGACTAAGCCATGTCCCGTATCTTGCGTGGACTAAGCTCTGTCTCTGATACTTGTATAAGGCTAAGCATTGCCTTCTCATGGGACTAAGAATCGTCCCTCCTTCCATAAATGTTGCTCTATTCCGGCACTATCTATTTGCTCCTCTTTCGGGCTAAGCTTTCCCCTCAACCTCATAAGACTAAGCGTTGTCTTGTTGACTTTAGCATCATATTGTTGCATCTCATGGGCTGAAATATCTCCAGCCTGTCCAAAGGCTCCATTGTCTAAAGGCATCATCCTCATAGCCGGAAGAGACCATGCCATGGTCTGAGGATCTCTCAAATTTTCATATCATTATTCAAAGGTGACATGGTTTGGAGACACCATTTTCATGGCTCGAGAACATCATTTCATGGCCTGTGAATCTCTTATCTCACAATTCATGGCCCAGGACGTCATGGTCTAAGGACGTCATGTTCGTAGCATCTCTTTATCTACATGTGAACAGTAAGCAACCGTTATCTCAGCAAGAGCGACCTCGCTCTAGTTCCTTCAACTATCTCGAATATGACCGTTCACCATAACCACTCCTTCACTCATCCTGAAATCTCGTGTTCGTTCTTGTAATGACTTCATCGGTATATTCTACCAATGGATCTGAAACTAAACATAGCCTGATTCCTGTAAAACCAGGGATATGTAGGCAGCTTAAAGACTAGATTTTGGCCTCTATCTTTCAAAACATCGCTTTCAGTCAAAATTGGCCATCATTTCTTTACCCGAAAACTCTTTCATCCTTCCCGGGTAAAGAGGGGCAGGTTTTGATACCTAATTTCTCCCTGTAATATTTTTAAAATGCATATATACCTTTAAAACTACTCATTAGCATCAATTGGTATTTTTCTATAATTTTTATATTTTTTAAATTAATTTATCTCAATATTTTATTCATATAAATAAATATAAAATTGCATTACAGATGATTTTAAAACATCTCTTGATTTAATATTACTCCCTCTGTTTCAGTTTATGTGAACCTATTTCCTTTTTGGTTCGTTCCAAAAAGAATGAACCCTTTCTAAATTTGGTAACAATGTAGCTTAAAATTATAAGTTTACCCTTAATGAGAAGCTTTTATAACCATACAAATACTCAAGGCCCTATTTGGACTTGTTTAGAACCACAAATTCCAAAAGTCTTTATTTTTTTCTTAAACTCCGTGCCCATTCACACAGGTTCACATAAATTGGAACAGAGGGAGTACCATTTATGGTCCTATTAAGTTCCAATTATCTCACAAAAGACCAGATTTACATCTTTTGGTTACGATTGCAATAATTTTACAATTATAGCCCATGCATACATCACTATATTATTTTACCAGAAATTAACCCGTTATATTTTTAAAATATTAAATAATTATTTTACAGTATCTCCATGCATGAAAATTATTTTTTCTCATCGTTAATTATTTTTTAAAATAATTTTTATTCAAATACCTAGGTATTTAACAAATAGCCCTCTTATTTTGGATTTAGCCTAATTGCACAACCCAATTTCAACCCCTAACCCATTATGACCAAGCCCAAATTGGTCAAACCCAACCCCAATTAATCTAGACCTGACTCAAGCCTCCCCTAATCCTGGCTGTTGATCTCTGAAATCAACGTCCCGTATTTGTTCTTACCATAATTAACCTAACAACCCCCCCTCCTAACCTAATTCATTTCCACCATACCCTGTCGTCACTCTTTCCCCTCTCTCTCAAATTCTCTCTATCTGAACCTTAATCCAGGCCCCGTCACCTGCCTAGCCCTCCGTTCATAATGTTTCTTTGCCGTATTAGGCCTATACTGGCCTCCTACTTGCTATGGTTCATCAGTTTCTTAGATCCTTGAGAAGATCTCAAGGGACCTAGGCGGTCTGGTTTGCACCTTCAATTTCTTTGCCTGTTTCAGGCCGCTTGCTCGACCATGAGTAAGAAACATCTCTTATTTTGATATGGATCCATGATGTTATAGGCCTATGTTCTCGTCTCTGTCATGCTTTCTAAAAAGAAAACCTAATTTTTATCCTTGATCTTCTAAGATCTGTATAGATATGAGATGAATCGAATATATCTTACATATTTTCCTTGGAAGTTTTCTGGTTTTCAAGTGATTTCCCATTTTTCCTAAACTAGGGTTTACCCTAAGTCATCTTATCAAAAGGTTTTCTAATTTTTTGAATGCTTAATTGTTTGTTCTTAATTGTTCTTGACTGATTTATGCTAGAATTGCATAAGCCTTAGTTGGTTTATGTTAAGACTTTAACTGTCTGATGCTTTGCTTTAATTTTGAGCCTTGCAAAGTTACTAGTCGTATTGGTTCATTCTGTATTCTTATTTACATATTTTTCCTTAGTCGAATTCCTTGCTTTGAGATTTTTATCCTAATTAATCTATATTAAGGTTTTTGAATTATTTTTCGTCTAATTTCTCTGTGTTCCTAAATTTTTACTCAGCCTATTTTGTTCATGGAAATTGATATATTCTTTCCAGAATTGTTGAGTGATTTACTCTGTTAAAAATTTCATGTGCATGATTCATGATTATTTCCTTGTTTATGACTTTAATTAGTCTTCTTGCCTTAGTTAAATTGCCTATAATATCTACTGATTCCTTGCACGATTATTTCCTTAATTAGATTCCTAGTTATTCACTCTTTCTCTAAGTCTGGTTTGAACTTTTTCCTTAAAATTTTCATGCCCTTATCGTTGGTTAATTACCTTTAATTAAGCGAAGGCTATGCTGATTTTTTGTATAATTTATTCTATGATCTTTCCTTGATTAACTGAAGTTGATTCTTTTATCTTACTTGATCTACTCTTGAACTACTATATAAACTCTCTTATTTAACTCCTTAACACATGAACATCAGTTCATAACACACACATACATTCAAACTCTTCTCCTTCTTTGCTACTTCTGCTACTTGTGCTCTTATGAGTCTAGCCGGCTAAAAGCCAAGGCTAGATACTGGAATTGCACCTGTTTCTTTCATATTCTGCATTTCTCTTACTTGGTTGGTATATCTCAGTTAAATTTTGAAACCTAAACTCTATGTGTTTCATTTCAATACTAGCTCATTAGTTATAGATTCAATTCATGTTATTGTTTACTGCCTTATGTTATATCCGTCAAACTAGAGTATAACATATTGGTAATTCTAAAGGTTTAATTAACTAAAGATAGTCACCACCTAATTATTTTAACGGTGAATTAGGACACCAATTTTAGCTATATAGTACTTAAAGTTAACTATATTTTATGGTTTACTTAATCTTAAAAATTCTACGTAAGGATTCTAATTATCTCAAAAGGAAGGGGTAAGGCACCTTATGAGATCCATTAAAAATGATTAACTTGCCAAACTTAGGTTAATTGATTTTAAAAATTAAGTAGTAACATGTGTGCATTAAAAATATATTTGTTAATTGATTTAGAAAATACATGTACAGTAATGTCATGAAGAGAATTGAGTCACTTTAGAATTGTATAAATTCATAATTGAGAAAGAAAATTTCTTTCAAGCATTTCAAACTCAAACGAATAAATAGTTTGGACTTTAACTCTTATACTCTAGGAAAAGCTTTTCCATATAAAACTACAAAAAAGAGTATATCCTTAAAGTATCTTGATTTTAAAAAGTGAGCTGAAATGTAACGCTTGATTGAAATACTTCTTGTCTTCAAAAAACTAGTTAGTTATACTTAAGTGGCACTGCACCATTTATGAAGAAAACTCCAACTTAACAATATTGGAAAGCAATTTGACGACAAGCTCTCAAAAGTATCACTTTAACAAATTGACCTACTTGAAAGAGCATTAGGAGTATAGTAGCTTACTTAGAAAAATAGACACACTAGTGGAAACTAGGTGGAAAGTTATTACTAATTTTATACTTCTTATTCTAACTGTCATATCATGTGAGATAATATTAAGCATGAGATAAAGAACCTAGATGATTAAATTTTAAAATTGAGATAAAAACTAAACACACATAAATGAACAACAGTAAAAGATTAGGTACAATAAATAATAAAATAGAATAAGAACTCGCGCCCCCAAGCATTTTGCTTATTTTCTTATTATTTGGTGCATCTATGGAATATGGTATGTGATGACTCCATGCTCGGGTAGGGTAGCGTTGAGTCTCTATGATACTCCATTGCGAGAGTCTCAAATTAAGACTCCATTTACTCCAAAGTATACATGTAAAGAAAGGAAGGAACAAAAATTAGAAAATAAACGTTTGATCTTAACAAAGTACAAGAGAGAATATAATGCGTCCTAGTAATCAGTTCTCATTCTTTTACTGCAGAATCTCAATAGCATGCCATATCTATATCTAATTCTCAATTACTTATTTCTTGGAATGTAATATAAACTGAATATTTCAACATCAAAGAATTTAAAATATCCACCCGTATCCTAACGTAACCATATGTTTGTCTTAAATGACTTCGTTGGGTACATGCAAATATTAGGATCAGGATGTCCATATTATCAAAGTAAGTATGTATCATTCACATTGTGAGAGAAAAAAGTAAAAGGGAACCAAGGAGAGAGAAATCAAAGTTATTTGTCCAAAACATCAGGTGGTTATTAATTAAAATATACTAAAGACATGTTTCTCTAACAAAATAAACCATTTAAAGCATAATTCAGATTCCTTATCATTTGAACTCGTGATATCCCACTGAGACAGTAAACTTTGATGCTTAGTATATCATTACAAGGATGCAAATAAGTTTATTTGACCTATCTACTGCTTGTCAAAAATATCTATCATACATGAGTTCTATACCATGGGTATCAAGAGAAAGGGGAAAATTAGTAAACATGTGATTTTAGAGAACAAGAATATATATAAAGAAAAGTCTTCCCTTCCTAGATTATTATCTCTAAATGCAAATTATATACTCAAGTGTGGGACAATATACATTTTAGACCTGAAATGGGAGACGTGAGTATGTAATACTAGTTAGAAAGAAAGTTTTATCTAGTAACTAACTAACACCTAATCTTGTGGTTCCTATAATGTCATTGCTAGTTACTTAGCAGCATTTTATTAGGATTAACATAGTAACCTCTTTCAAACAAGTACTAGCCTTATGAAGCACAAATTATTCTTCTAAATGATTGAATACAGATCCATTGCTTTGAACTTAAAATTACCAAAAATCAATACAATAGCGATGCATGCCAAGTAGAACACGACATCTCGATATAAGCTATTATAATTTTTTATAGAGAAAATCAAGTATTAGACATGGTTTCAACTTTCTACTACTTGGGTTTGTCAACAGCTGAATAGTTCACATAAGCACATTGACAAATAGTTATCCTTCATATTTCGAGTAGTACATGGCTAGAAATATAATTTAATAAGATATGATTTCAGCATCCAAGTAAATAAAGAAATGAACATATTGTATGATTTCCAATAAAGCTATTGTGCATAAAATGATAACTTGAAACAGAACAATGTCAAAAATCAACAAAAGCATCCTAGATAAAAGATTAAATATCAGAACATTAAGAGCTCATTGCCCAATAGATATTGAAACATGAATATTCTATAAATTCCATAAAAGAAAGATACGGACTTTTTGCAGGGCAGTGAACTGGGCGAGGGTCTTGAATTTATCAGACTCTGACCTCAAACTAACTACTTCGAACGATTCCGGAAAAATACCAAAACACCTCTGCTTTGACTAAAAAATCAACCAATAGAGGCGAGAAATACCAAACAAAAAAGCTAGGATTATAGAGAGTGTTTTAAAGAAGTAAAGGCGGGGGATGAAAGCAGTTTTTGAGAATCATATGCAACGATGGACAGAGGTGTTTCTCTAGTAAAGGGGGCGGCTGAAACTCTCAAATTTTGGGGTGAAAGGGGCGGCTATGCGCTTTCAACTTTGGGGGTGAAAGTGGGCGGCCGAGAGCCTCATGTTGAAGGAGGAGGCTGAAGCTTGTTCCAAATAGCATCCAAACACTGGTATTTATAGGTATAAAATTAGGATTCTTAGTTTTGGGTGGGATTTTAAAATTGAATCAATGCTACTGAACCATTTAAAAATTGAATGTTGGTATTGCAGAAGAATTGAATGAGGCACATAGCTTCTAGTTCAAAAATGATAATGGTAAGTCTGACGTGGCTGAGCAACAATAGAATTTGTGAAGAAAGGAAAGGGAGGAGAAGAAGCATCTGTTTATGAGAGAGAATGGAAAAATTAAAATGCTAATTGTGTTTAGCTCCTTGAGAATGAAAGAATAAATTTCAGTTGTTGGATTAAGAGCTTATACGACTGAGATTAAAGTCTGGAATATTAATCAAACGACATAGTTTTGATGGGGTTCTAGAGTATTAAGTTAGGCTAAAGGTGAGAATTTTGGGCTGCTAGTTGGGCGGATTTAGGCAAAGTCTTGGACTGCTGAACATTTCCTTCTTCCTTGTACATTCTTTGAGCTTCTATTTAAATTAATTTTATTAGCCACATTATATAATATTACATAATATTATTGGTTAAACTATTTAATGTTACTTAAAATAGTTATGGTAGCTAGAATTTAAATTTAAAAATAACCCACACTAAAGTAAAATATCATCATAAGTGTAAATATTTATGAGATGTTTAATTAAAAAAATATATTATTAATTAATTATATAAAGA
Source organism: Nicotiana glauca (assembly GCA_026770625.1). Lineage (NCBI taxonomy): Eukaryota > Viridiplantae > Streptophyta > Magnoliopsida > Solanales > Solanaceae > Nicotiana > Nicotiana glauca. The sequence continues at coordinate 33,931 of MU708952.1, read as the reverse complement.
GAAAAAAATGTGTTTTTTAGAAATAATAGTAATAGTAATAATAATAACAATAATAGATATAACTATAATATTTTAATAATTATAATAACAAATAGGCATAGTTTGTATTAAAAATATAGTAGAACAAACCTTATATTATTAGTGACATTAGAAGCTTAAAGAAGTAATTTAAAAGCAAGGGGGACAAAATTGAATGTCAACACCTTACTTAGCATGTATCATCTTGCTTTGTTCAATATGTAATTAGCATGTACAAACGATAGTTGTCCATTTGATGTTTGTCCAGCATGTCTATTCGCCCTTCTCTATTCTCCTTCAATTCCCTGAGGAAATCATGTTAATTACCTAATCTTTAATAAATTCGACTTACTCTAGTTGTGTGTTTGATTCTGTCCAATTTTTTTGCTTTCAACATGGCTCTATTACCTACCATCATAATTAACATGTTAATTCTATAAGCTTCTAAGGGTTCTATGCATTTTGTTGACTATATGCCTCCCTGAGCCCTGTCATGTGTTCTCCTTAAAAATGTAATTTCTATGTGTTCCCAATCCCTTTACCCTGATGTGAGATATATTTGTTAAATGTTTCTGAATCGGGATGTTTTATGACCAATTGATTGTTTGATGTTTTCAAAAGTGTTTTGGCACTCTTCTTAAACTGTTTTTTCATTACCAAACTAGTTTCTATTTTAGAAAAACCTTTTCACTCTTAGATTCATCTTTATACTATTTTCACTAATCTTTCAAAATGTGTCAAGCATTCTCACTTTACTCTTAGGTTATTAAGTTCTGCCCCTCTGGTATATGTACTGCTTAGGGATCCTTGAGCTCCCTCTGAACTCTGGCATACCAGAGCTGGCTCTTCTACACTGTACATAATCAGTCCCTAGTTGAGAAAGGTCTTGGTGTGACTACTGCTCAGGATCTTTGAGGTCCTTAGGGAACTCTGACATACCTAGACACTTGTTGGCTATGAGATTTCTAGGAATTTGAGACTACTTTGAAGACCTGGCACTCCCAGGTTTATTTTGGGCCTGCTTCAGGCTCTTTATAGTATAAGTTTACTTCTCTATGTAATTTACTAAATCCTGGTTTGTAATAATCCTTTGTAAATAGATATTGGTGTAACTAGTAAAAAGAGGAGGGTATCTATATGATTATGTGGGGTAAATTAGGTAGAAACCATGTTTTAGGTTTTACAGTATGATGAGTTGTTGTAGAAACCATGTTTTAGGTTTGTGTGACGCATTAGATATCATGCTTTAGGATTGCTATGCTTAATACATGCCAAATTTGTGCATTAGATACCTTGACTTAGGACAATCATATTTACTGCTTCTGCATATCACATGTTGTAGTTTATCATTTCACTTCTGATTCTGCATAAGTCGATTAGAAATCCTGCCATTAAGTTTCTAATATTGTTTAGAATAAAATAACCTTCTCCGTGTGCATTAGAGATCCTGTTTTAGGACTGTGAGTACATTTGCCTCAAAACATATCGCTAAAATAAGTAGGTTAATACAACCCCACACATAGGTACCATGTTCTGGTATAAATCAATATAAAATCACCTGTTATATATTTATAACTTAGATCAGCATGTCTATAGGATAAAAGAACTTCAAATTGTTTAAGTGGTACCCAGATTATGACTACATATACACGCCTAGGCAAGCCTTAGGTCGTTAGATAACTGTGAAATCAGGTTCAGTTTTATGTGAAACTGTCCAAGCTTAACAAGCTATAAAACCAGTAGGCAAATTGGTTAGGATTCTACCACTTCCCTTAAAACAAATGATGCATGTTATGTTCTGTAATGTTCATCTAGATATCATGTTCCAGGGCTTTTTGAATTTCTTTAAAATCAATTGTTTGAAACGTGCTGCTTATTTCATATGTATATGTGGAGGTAAACATGAGCCTTTTTATCTGGTTCCTTAGTTGACAGTCATATGTGTTGTTTATTGTCACCTAGACTTTTCTCTTTTAAATACCTTAAGATTGTCCAGAACTGCCTAATCTAGAGGTCCTAAACTCCTCTGGGACCACAAGGAAGGGATGGGTAATAGCACACTTAGAGGTCGTTAATCAAATTCGCTTATATAACCATCAAGGGGAGGGTAATCGGTAGTAAAAGGATATGATGACATGTGTGCTAATATCACGTGTAGCCCCTCCAGTTGAGGATAATTAACGGACATTGCACAGATTGATCCAATAGGCTAATAACTTAGGACTTCCCTTTTCTAATTCATATGTGTTTAAACTATCTAAACTTCTTTTTCTTTTCATATATATGTTTAAACTGTCTAAACCTCTTTTACTTTCATATATGTGTGTTGGACCATCTAAACCTCCTTGATCATATATACATTGAATGTGAAACCTACCTTTATTTGTAAATATATGCGGAGGATGCTTACTTGTTAATTCACTAATTTACATAGTTTAAGTTCGACCGGGGCCCATCATTGTGGACCGCGAGGGGTGCCTAACACCTTTCCCTCAAGGTTGTTTCGAGCCCTTATCCTAATCTCTGGTAATGCAAACTGGTTACATGAGTTAATTGCTCTAGGTGACCTAATGCACCTTTGTGATGATCCGGCTTGTTGTCACATGAGTTACCGCCCCGTTTCCCTCATATTATGCTTCATTGTGCTTTAATATTAATATTTGAGTTGATCGAAATGGATTGAATTGGTTTTAGTTGGAAATGAGGCATATAGTCTCTTTGAAGGAAGCTTGTTTTGGAAATATCAACCGGAAGTTGACTATATAGTTAGAAGTCTCGGATGTGAATTATGATAGTTCGGTTAGCTTCGATGGATGATTTATGACTTAGGGGTGCAATCGGAAGTAATTTTGGAGGTCCGGTGAAGAAGTTAGCCTATTTTGGCAAAGTTAGTATTTTGGCAATTTCCTGTTGATAGGTGAGATTTTGATCCGAGGGTCGAAATGGAATTCCGAGAGTTTCAGTAGTTCCGTTAGGTGATTTTGGATATGCGTGCAAAGTTTCAGGTCATTCGGAGGTGTTTAGGTCGGGTTTTTGATCGAATGTTTAATTCGGAAGTTTTTAAGAAACTTAGGCTTTGATTGATGAAAATTGAGGATTGTGATGTTAACGATAGCGTTTTGATAATTCGAGCAAGTTTGAATAAGGGAATATATCATGTTTGTGCTTTTGGTCGAGGTCCCGGGGACCTCAGGGTGATTTCGGGTGGTTAAACGGAGAATTTTGAGTTTGGCTTCAGGTTTGGATTTGTTGGTTCTGTTGTTTCCGCATCTACGGAAAAGGGACCGCAGATGAGGCTAAGGAGTCGCAGAAGCGGTTCTTTGGGGAGGCTTGGCTTTTCGCAGAAGCGAACAAGGCTTCGCATAAGCGGGTTCCGTAGGAGCGGTTATGGACCGCAGAAGCGGTCCTGGGCGACTTTAAGGAAAAACCGTAGATGCGGTAATAAGGCCGCAGAAGCGGTCTCGCTTTTGCGAAAAATGGACCGCAGAAGCGTTCCTGGACAAAATAAAGGAAACTGTAGAAGCGAAAGAAAACCGCAGAAGTGGAAGTCGCATAAGCGACATTGGTATCGCAGAAGCAGAAAATGGCCTGGGCAGAAAGGTTAAGTTCTAGGAATGGGACTTCGTTCCCATTTCCCATTTTTGACGATTTGGAGCTCGATTAAGGCGATTTTTGGTCCAATTTTTATAGAGAACAACGGGGTAAGTGTTCTTGACTAAATTTTGGTTGTATAACTTGAATCTATTACGAGTTTTAGCATTTAATCAGAGAATTTTGTTGGAAAAGGATAGAAAACCCTCTTGGATAAAAATCAAGGATTTGAGGGGTCAAACGAACTCTGATTTTTGTAAATTTGATATGTATAGACTCGTGGCAAGATGAGGAGTCCGGTGATATGAATTTCATAATTTTTCAAGAAGTGGGCCCGGGGCTTGGATTTTGTAAATTTCGTGAATTTTGATTGTTTTCGATTGGGTATTGTCCCATTTGCATATTGTGATGTATTCGCTCTGATTTTGGATAGATTTGACGTGCGTGGAGGCCAATTTGAGGGGAAAAGGCGTCGCGAGCGAGGGATTTCACCGGTTCAAGGTGAGTTATACTTGTGAATGATATCCTGAGGGTTTGAAACCCCGGATTTGCACATCCTGATGCTGTATTGTGGTGACTTGCACGCCAAGTATGAGTGTGGGGTAGAACACCGTTGGGGATTGTGACTTGGTCCATCCCCGTTGTTGATTTTACTGCGTGATTGACTGAAAACTACTTGATGCTATCATGATTTGGGCTGATTGCCATGTTGTGGGCTTCGTGCTGATTATTTGAATCCTTCAGGGATTGATATCACTGTTTTTGCATTACGTTGCATATTATTTGATCTCAGTCCAACGTTTTAAATACTGTTTTGCAAACTCAACCATCTTTCTAAGATTTGAAAACTTAAATGATATTTTTCTGACGTTTTGAGCTGAGAACTGCTATTTTTCTATTGCCCAAGGGACTTATGTGCATCTATGGACTGAGCATGGATCGGGATGCGCACCGCAGCAGTGTTATGTGTGCATTTCTAGACTGAGATATGGATCGGGTTGCACGCCGCAGCAGTATATACATATACATGCATGGATCAGACTGCACGCCGCAATAGTATATTATATGGATCGGACTGCACGCCGCAGTAGTATATTATATGGATCGGACTGCACGCCGCAGTAGTATATTATATGGATCGGACTGCACGCCGCAGTAGTATATTATATGGATCGGACTATACGCCGCAGTATTATATTATATGGATCGGACTGCACGCCGCAGTAGTATATTATATGGATCGGACTGCACGCCGCAGTGATATATTTTGTGGATCGAACTGCACGCCGTAGTATTATAGTGTTTGGGCTGTAAGAGCCCCTCCGGAGTCTGTACACACCCCAGTGAGCGCAGGGTACCCAAATGAATCGGGCTGCACGCCACAGCGGTCATGTGCATTGCATTGCATTCATGCATTCATTCCTGATTGTACTACGTGGCATGATTTTTAGCACTCACATATCATTGGCATACATGATATTACTTGCCTTGTTGACCAGATACCCTGGTGTGATATGTTAAGGAGTGCTGAGCCCGAGAAGTTGATGTTGTACTTAGTGAGTTGGGAGTGAGCCCGCGGGGCTGATACTGCACTGAGAGGTTGATACTGAGCCCGAGGGGCAAATTTCTGATTAATTCCTACTTGTGGAAATTATTTTTTTGCAACTGTTGAAAAGGCATATTTTTTCAAAAGAGATTTTTAACTGAGTTTGAGATTTTCTAAAGGATTTTCTCGGTGTTATGATTTCACTATTTTTCTCAAACAGTTGAACAGTCTTGTATAGCATTTTGGAGTGCTCATACGTGTTTTCTTATCGCTCAGATATTATTCGCTTTTATTACCACTGAGTTGGAAGTACCCACTTTACTCCCTACACCTCGCGTGCAGTTGAAGGTATTGATCACCCGGTAGCGGTTTAATAGCGGATGGAAGGTATTGCTATCATAGCTAAGCAAGGTGACCGCCGGCGTTCGCGACACTGAGTTTCTTTTTCTTCTTGATTTTCCAGATTTTTATTTTATGTATTATAGACTTTGAAATTGTAATAAAGAGCCTCCTAGATACTCGTGACTTGTGACACCCCGGTCAGGCTGAGTTAGGCTATAATGTTGATAATTAATGTTCCTTAAGTTGCATTTTCCATCTATTTATGTTTAGTAAGTGTTAAAGAAATGAATTGGGTTAGTTGGTTGGCCTTGTCTTCACGAGAAGTGCCATCACGACCGGGTATGGAGAATGGGTCGTGACAACCTTAATACATTAAGTTGTGACTCTTCAAACACCCAATTCCCAAAAGGAAACGAGTTGTTCCCCCATAAATGTCGAAACCCTGCCTTCCCCGCGAAGGGAAAAATGGAGACATCAGGTTTGACCAATTACGGATTTGTGATTTAATTTGATTATTTTCATGTGGGCTTCATTCCCTCAGCATATATTGATGTTATGGTTTTGATTTTGGTTAGATTTGGGGTATTTGGAAGCCGAATCGAGAGGCAAAGGCAGCGCGAGCTAGAGTTTGGCTTGGCTTGTGGTAAGTAACGCTTCTAAACTTGGTTCTGAGGGTTCGAAACCCTGAACTGTGTTCTACGATTATTATTGAGGTGACGCAAATACCAAGTGATGGGCGTATGGGCGTGCACCATGACAAATGCAGCCTGGATCATTCCAGAACACCACTTAGTGACTCTTTCTTGCTGATATCTGTGTTGTATCTATGTGATTAAACTAGTGAGCTATAAATCACCATGTTAAGGCTTCACGCCAACACTGTTGAGACCCGAGAGGTCGTTTCTTGCTATCATGTCATTAGCTTCATTTATATTCTATACTCAGTGGTTGTGAGTTTGTTAATGTATTATCTAGAGATAGATATTCTCCGCAAGCTGGTATGGGCTTCCTTAATACTGAGTGATTGCTGTCAGAGATGTATATATTCTGGGATGGATGTTCCCTGGGCCATATGAGCTATATACAGTCTTGAGTGGACAAGCATTTGATGTTGTAGGCACATGAGGCACTCAGAATGGTGCATTTTATACAACATGTGCATTGACATGTAGATGTAGCAGAGTTACACTCTTTTACCTTATTCATACTTGCTTTGTTTTACTATTAGAGTTTTTTATTTAACTAAAAGCATGCCTACATTTCTATACATTAATTTTGTTATCCTTGAGGAGGTTGAGTTTCTCACTACCTATCAGTCCAAAGGTTGGACTTGTTACTTACTGAGTTGGTGTACTCCCCCTGCACCTCGTGTGCAGATTCAAGCACTTTGGATCTAGTGGCAGATGTTTGATCGAGGCTTCTGACTTAGGAGATTATTGAGGTATCTGCACGGCGTTGGCATACCTTGGCTCTCCGTTCTATTTTCCAGTTGTATTTCAATTGTTCCCTTAGACATTGTAAGACTATGTATTTTCCTTAAACACTCATGCACTCAGTGACACCCCGGTTTTGGGCTGGATTGTATCTATTTTAGAAAATTTATTATGTATCAAATAGTTTTTTAACTGTTAAAAGCTTCCGTAAAAGTTTTCAAGCTTATTATTATCGGGTTGATTATTGAGTTGAGGTTGTCCTAGTTTCATGATAGGCGCCTTCATGACAGGTCGGGTTGTGGTCGTGACAAGTTGGTATATCAGAGCTTAGGTTACATAGGACTCACGAGTCATGAGCGAGTTTAGTAGAGTCTCGCGCATCATTATGGAGACGTCTGTACTTATCTTCGAGTGGTTGTAGAACCTTTAGGAAATGAACTTCATATTTTTGGATTCCTATCATGCGACATTGATTCAGCTTGAAGCTTAACTCCTTGAATTCCTTCCACGCATTCGTGTGCGTTCATGAGTGCTCAATATCAGCTGTGCATCGATGGCTTACGATTCCCTGATCGAGGGGCGAGATGAGATTTCTATATGTTGATGTTGGGCCAGTCTGGAGGACTTGAGGCTAGGATTTGCTTGTAGCTTGAACACTGAGGTGTTGATTTTATGAGCACGTGCTTCTGGATTTATATGTTCGATTGTGTCCCTATTAGTGGAAATGATGACTAGATTGCTAGGTGATGAGTTTGATGTGACTGTGAGATGTGTTTATATGATTTGAATGTAACGAGAAGGGTATGCTTATGAATAGAAAGAACTATTAGGTGCTTGATTTCCATCTTGATTTGATGTGTAGCCCCGAGTTAAGGGTTTGTGAAGGATCTTTTCATGTGGTCTAGTTGGGGAATATAGTAGATTTAATGTTACGATATGAGTTCAGACTTAGGAAGATTTTTTGATTGTGTGATGTTTATGGTTGTGGAAGGGTATAAAGAGAAGTTAGTTTGAGGCGGAGTAGGTGGGTTATCTCCTATGAAGTGTTCTGAAGTGTGGTGAACCCTATGTTGTTTGTTGAAAGTCCTCTTTTACCAGTGAATTATATGTGATGCTGCTCGATTTGGATCGCGTATGCGAGTTGTCTTAACTATTACAAAGGTGAATGCAAGATTTGTAGATGATTTGAAGTACTAGATGGCTTGTGTTGCACGAGATTATGAAGGATTTAGTTAAACCTCACTATGGTAATATGGCAGAAATAGAGTATGGGCATTGTGAGTGTTTTGGGTGTTTTGGTCTATGGCTTTGAGCCAAGTGGGGGAGTCCGTTATTGATTAGTTGATTGCACACTTATGTGTTGTATTGGTTTCAGTTTGAGGTATATTAGTGAATCAGTTGTGGCTTGCAGGGGTTGAGATCAAGGATGGCTCGAGTAAAGGAAAATCTGGATAAGGGTTGTGTTATGCTTTTTGTTCATATGAGAAACGTTAGTTGAATTAGTCGTTATTGTAAGGGATATAACGGGTATCAAGTAGGATATCACTCGGTTGCTAATGGGGGTACAGGTCATTCGGTTCGTTTGATCAGTGTAATTGAAACCTGAGTAGGGTGGATGACTCTCAAGGATGGTTTTAATGGATTCGAGACTTATATGTAATAATTGGAGGTCTTCAAGGGGTGCATTTGGCCAAAAACTGAGGTTTACATTAGAGAGTTTTAAGACTTGTGGCATTTCTATATCATTATGAATTCTACACATCAGTATTAGGAAGGTGAAGGTAATGGCTTTAGATTCGCAGGAAGTCTCTTTAGGGTAAGTAATTTTGAATGTGATACTTTGGGGAATAATTAAGAGAGTATTATGAGGCTTATGAGCCTTAGACGGTGCAGTTTCATACTTGAGTCATGTGTGGTGAGTCTGGGTTGAGCATTGCGGTATTAAGGCAAGGGAACATATCAATTTGAAAGAAACCTAGAAGTAACTTGGATAAATAAGACAACTGGTGGTAAGTTGGATCGGCAGGGTAAGGGATATGAATAGTTCTTTGGGTGTTTATGAGGTAATGAGTTTCTACAGATGTATCGCGACAATGCTCTTGGGTTTTCGGTGGTTTGCATGGCTTGGTTGAGTTAGGAGGATTCAATTTTGACAGTTTGGTTTTGTGCAAATGGAATTCAGAGAGTTCTCGATGGTTTCTACCATGGTTAGAGATGTATATTTTTTACTGGCTTGAAGAGCATACGATGTATAGTAACTTTCTTCTAGATTGGGCCAAATGGAAAATTTTTGGCTAATGGAGTACATAGTTATTTGTGGCCCAGAATGGATTATGAAGTTCTCATGTTATCCTAGGATGGCATGGTATATGCGGTATGTTGTGTAGGATTGAGATTTGCATGTGTAAGATCACAGTTCAGTTATGAAATAAAGGTCATAAATTCTTAGGCAGTACAGGCAGTTTTAGATGATCAGGCAAATGATATTGCTAATTGGTACGGCTTGATGAGGGCATGCATTTCAGAAAAGTAATGTGATTCATTTAATAGTACATCATTGGTATTTCGGCACTCTCCTGCTGATATGTGAGTTTTCTTGGTGGCACAGAAGAATTTTAGGAGTATCTCTCGTGAAATGATCGATTATCGGGTGAGTGTTAGATGTTCGAATAGTGGAGTTGGGATCAGATATGGTGAATCGTGTGCCTTATGGATTTGGAGACCGGAAGCTCTCATAGACATGTCATGTCGTGGTTGTGGATCGCGTATATTGGTCTTGTGTGATGACTATCGGGGTTGGAGACCCGAATGGATCCTTTGTTGCATAGTATGTTAGATTTTTTGTGTGATGTTGGGTATGGACTGGTTGTCTCCGTGTTGTATTATTTTGGACCGTTGCGCTAAGTCGGCGATGTTGGCTATGCTGGGGATGCCACTTATTGAGTGGTGAGGTTCGACGAATTGTGTTCCCAATAGGGTGATTTGTCATGTTTGAAGACCCATCGGATGGTTGGGAAGGGTTGTCTTTCTTATTTAGTCTTCATGAGGGATGTCAGTGCAGAGTCTCCTACCATTGATTCAGTTCCGGTGATGAGGGAATTTTTCGGAGGTGTTTCCTGCTACCGGGCATGCCGCCAGACAGGGTTGTTGATTTTGATATTGATTTGGTGACCGGGCACTGTATCATATGGCACCGGCGAGTTAAAGGAGTTGGAGGAGAAGCTTCAGGAACTCCTTGATAAGGGATTCATTGATAGGCCAATATGGAAGTGTGTTATGCATCAAGTTGGCTTTGTTGACTCCGAGTTGCTATTATTGGGGGATGTGTTGATTCGATTGTTATTGAGCTTATTAGTGTTATGGGGTAATCTATGAGTTGCATTCCATGTTACAAGGCATTATGATTTGTTGGTTATATACATATATTGTACGGTTCTATTGGGGTCTCATAGTGGAATTCGAGCGGGAAGAGTATTAGGTATTGCTCGATGGATGGCATATCGGTTGTGTCCTTTTAGGTTTGTGTGGTTTTATGTCATTTGCTTTGTCGTGGTTAGGATGATTTTCTTTTGGTTCTAGACATCAAATTACACGTGGTTATTGATTTTGAGCATAGTGGCTTGAGGTGTTTCATGTGGATCAGTGTTTGGATGGGGTCGCGCATTGGAGCGAAGTTATGTGGAGGTATGATCCTTCAGGTTAGATTCGTGTGTTCTGGTTCTACGATGTGTGATGGGTTCTCAGCATTGTGTTGTAGTGGTACTGGTGAGCTTGCGGTACAACTCTCTCATTTGATTCATCTTTCCATGATTTGAGTACATTAGATTGTTGTTTATTGGTGCGCGACTCGCACGAGTTGTGGATTTAGATTAAATCGATGTGTCGTGTCACTAGAGTAATCATGTTGGATGATATGAGGCCATTGGGATCTATAAAGAATACTATCAGATTCGATTTCAGCATGTTGGAAGGATAATATCGAAATTCGATTTAGAAATTTACTATGGTCTTTGGCGAAGGAGAGGGAGCTTCACGACTGGTTGATCTAAGTGATGGTTATGACTTTCTGTGTGTTTCATTCATTGTTGGTAGTAAGAAAGTGTTGGAATGAGGCCTTATTTGATAAGAGGTTTATTATCGATATTCGATTATTTTGAGCAGTTGTTGTGATTTGAAGTCTTCTTTATGAGTATTCGAGTTGTATGGTATATCCTGTGGTTTCCATCTTGAGTTGTGGTTATGTCTTGCTACAACATGTTCAGATTTATTCGATGTGTGAATGTGAGATTCTGATCTTATAGATAATTTCGAAAGTGGAATTTTGGGTTCTAAGGTTTATGAGCTAGGTTGGGTTGTGAAATTTCATTTAAGTTATGCTATCAAACCTATATGAGATAGGGTGATGTAGGATCACCCCGAGTATGTGCATGGTAAGGTTATACGGTGATTTGCTGGCTTTTGGAACTACTATGGGCACGTTCGAGGATGAACGTATGTTTAAGTGGGGGAGGATGTAACGACCCAACCGGTCATTTTATGAACTTCAGCCCCGTTTTTTCCATTTCTGCTTTTTTATGTCTTGTTCAGCTGTATTATATGGTATCGGGCTGGTTGGTTTGAGTTCCGAGTGGTTTTGTGGAGGAATGAAACACTTAGTCTCTTAAGCTGGCCATTTAGTTGGAAAAGGTCACGCGGAAGTTGACTTGTGAGTAAACTATCTCAGAATTCGGTTTTTATAATTCTGATAGCTTCGTGAGGTGATTTGGAACTTAGGAGCATTTTCGGAATGTAAATTGGAGGTCCGTGGTAGACTTAGGCTTGAATTGGCGAAATTGGAATTTTGACGCTTTCCGATTAGTAGTGAAAATTTTGATATCGAAATGGAATTCCGAAAGTTGGAGTAGGTCCGTGGTGTCTTTTGGGACATGTGTAAAAAAATTCAGGTTATTCGGACAAGGTTTGATAGACATTTTGATCGAATTCAGAATTCGAAAGTTTTTGGAATCTTTAGGCTTGCATCCGAGGGTGATTTGGTGTTTTGGTGATTGATTTGAGTGTTCCGAGGATTGGTATAAGTTTGAATAGTGGTTTATGACTTGTTCATACTTTTAGTTGAGATCCCGTGGGCCTTGGGATGATTTCGGATGGTTAACAGGGAGTTTGGGAAATTGTTGGAGCAGCTTCAGCTGTTGATTTTACTGTCATAACCGCACATGCGGTTAGGGTGCCACATGTGCAATGACCGCAGAAGCGGGATCAAGCCACAGAAGGGGCCACAGGCAAAGAAGGTAGAAGTCACAGATGCGGAAGGTGTGTCGCACCCTGCGATCCCATAGATGTAGAGTCTGGGTCGCAGGTGCGGAAAAGGGGATTAAATGAAAAACCGCATAAGTGGTGCGTTTGACCGCAGGTGCGAAATACCTGGGTCGGATAGTATATAAGGTTTTCTTCGTGAATTTTTTGTTATTTCATCATTTTTCTCATACGGGCTTGAGCTTGAGGGAGCATTTTGAAAAGGGATTTTGAGGGAATTCTGTGGAGGTAAGATTTTTGGACCCTAAACTTATTTCTATGATGGGTTTTGACTGATTAAGCTAGAAATCTATGGAAATTAGTAGCAAAAATTGGCGGTTTAGGGCTTGGAAATTGGAGGCCTTAATCTAGGCATTTGAGGGGTCATTTGTGATCGGATTTTGGTATTCTTGGTATGTATGAACTCGTGAGACTATAAGGATTCCAATTTTGTAAATTTTATCAGAATTTGAGATGTGGTCCTGAGGGTCGGGTTTGACTAATTTTCGGGATTTGTGATGTAATTTGATTATTTTCGCGTGGGATTTATTCCCTCAGCATATATTGATGTTATGATTTTTATTTTGGTTAGATTCGGGGTATTTAGAGGCCGAATCGAGAGGCAAAGGCATCACGGGCTAGAGTTTGGCTTGGCTTGAGGTAAGTAACGCTTCCAAACTTGGTTCTGAGGGTTCGAAACCCTTAACTATGTGTTCTATGATTACTATTGAGGTGACGCAAATGCCAAGTTACGGGCGTGTGGGCGTGCACCATGAGAAATGCGGCCTGGATCATTCCAGAGCACCGCTTAGTGACTCTTGCTTGTCGATATTTGTGTTGTATCTATGTGATTAAGTTACAACAACAACAACAACAACAACAACCCAGTATAATCCCACTTAGTGGGGTCTGGGAGGGTAGTGTGTACGCAGACCTTACTCTGAGGTAGAGAGTCTGTTTCCAAATAGACCCTCGGCATCCTTCCCTCCAAGAACTTCCCACCTTGCTCTTGGGAAGACTCGAACTTACAACCTCTTGGTTGGTATCACACCTTCTTTTTCCGCTACCGCACCCCTGCGAAGGGTGTAATAAAGGGAGTTTTTCTAATTAAAGGACAATCGAAACGAGATCTATTATTAAGAGTTGGAGTCGCCACTTGAGAGATTTATGGTGTCCCAAGTCACCGGTTTGAATCCCGAATCGAGGAAAAAATTGACTCCGTGTTACAGTCTACGAATCAGAAATCTGGATATGGAATTTTGTTAACCCGGGAGAAGGTGTTAGGCATTTCCGAGTTCCGTGGTTCTAGCACAGTCGTTCAACTGTCATATTTGGCTTGTTTATTTGATTTAATACAGGTTAAAACCTATAGTGCAATTTTAGAATTATTTACCACTTTTATTCAATTTGTAAGAAAGTGAACGTCGTTTAAGAACGTATTTTTGGATCACGTCACATGAAATGCACCCGGATCCTCAACATATTCTTATTCCACGTTTGGGGATTTGGATTTGGGTCACATGAAATGCACACCCGAATTTAAGAAGGTAAAATTATTAAACATGCGCCTAAAGAGACTAACGTATTATTATCTTTGGAGATGGCCGCGAAATTCTCTAAACGGCCCGTCCCGAAATTTGAATATTTTAGTATAAATTTAACAAGGGCTCCGCAATTTATGGGTTTCATTTGGCGTAGCGCACCTCGAATGATTTTAAAAAGATTTTTTACTTAACTAAACAAACTCCGATGTTCTTGAATTATTTTACTAAACAACTTGGTTATCA
>MU708951.1:0-15430 GCA_026770625.1 Nicotiana glauca | reverse complement strand
ACTTCAACTATCTTCAACTATTGTTCCTCGTTCTCCAGGTGGACGCCTGACTTCAACTATCTTCAACTATTGTTCCTCGTTCTCCAGGTGGACGCCTGACTTCAACCATCTTCGACTATTGTTCCTCGTTCTCTAGGTGGATGGACGCCTGACTTCAATTATCTTCAGCTATTGTTCCTTGTTCTCCAAGTGGACGCCTGACTTCAACTATCTTCGACTGTTGTTGCCTGTTCTCTAGGTGGATGCCTGACTTCAACTGTTTTCAACTATTGTTCCTTGTTCTCCAGGTGGACACCTGACTTCAACTATCTTCAATTATTGTTCGTTGTTCTCCAGGTGGACGCATGACTTCAACTATCTCCAACTATTGTTCCTTGTTATACAGATGGACACCTGACTTCAACTATCTTTAACTGTTGTTCCTTGTTCTCCAGGTGGACGACTGACTCAAACTATCTTCAACTATTGTTCCTTGTTCTCCAGGTGGACGCCTGACTTCAACTATCTTCAGCTATTATTTCTTGTTCTCTAGGTGGACGCCTGACTTGAACTATCTTCAGCTATTGTTCATTGTTCTCCGGATGGACGCCTGACTTCAAATATCTTCAACTATTGTTCCTTGTTCTCCAGGTGGATGCCTGACTTCAACTACCTTCAACTATAGTTCCTTGTTCTCCAGGTGGATGATTGACTTCAACTATATTCAACTGTTGTTCCTTGTTCTCATGGAGGACGCCTGGCTTCAACTATCTTCAACTATTGTTCCATGTTATCCAGGTGGACACATCACTTCAACTATCTTAAACTATTGTTCCTTCTTCTCTAGGTGGACGCCTGACTTCAACTATCTTCAACTATTATTCCTCGTTCTCTAGGTGGAAGCCTGATTTCAACTATCTTCAACTATTGTTCCTTGTTCTCTAGTTGGACGCCTGACTTCAACTATCTTCAACTATTGTTCCTTGTTCTCCAGGTGGAATCCTGACTTCATCTATCTTCAACTATTGTTCCTCGTTCTCCAGGTGGAATCCTGACTTCTCTAGGTGGACGCCTGACATCAACTATCTTCAACTATTGTTCCTTGTTCTCCAGGTGGACACCTGACTTCAACTATCTTCAACTGTAGTTCCTTGTTCTCCAGGTGGACGCCTGACTTCAACTATCTTCAACTGTTGTTCCATGTTCTTCACGTGGACGCCTAACTTCAACTATCTTCAACTATTGTTGTTTGTTCTCCAGGTGGACGCCTGACTGCAACTATCTTTAATTATTGTTCCTTGTTCTCCAAGTAGACACCTGATTTTAACTATCTTCAACTATTGTTCCTTGTTCTCCAGGTGGACCCCTGACTTCAACAATCTTCAACTATTGTTCCTTGTTCTTCGGATGGATGCCTGACTTCAACAATCTTCAACTATTGTTCCTTGTTTTCTAGGTGGACACCTGACTTCAACTATCTTCAACTGTTGTTCCTCGTTCTCCAGGTGGACGCATGACTTCAACTATCCTCAACTGTTGTTCCTTGTTCTCCAGGTGGACGCCTAACTTCAACTATCTTCCACTATTGTGCTTCGTTCTCCAGGTGGATGCCTGACTTCAACTATCTTTAACTATTGTTCCTCATTCTCCAGGTGGATGCCTGACTTCAACTATCTTCTTTTATTGTTCCTTGTTCTCTAGGTGGACGCCTGACTTCAACTATCTTCAATTATTGTTCGTTGTTCTCCAGGTGGATGCCTGACTTCAACTATCTTAAACTATTGTTCCTTATTCTATAGTTGGACGCCTGACTTCAACTATCTTTAACGGCTGTTCCTTGTTCTCCAGGTGGACGCCTGACTCCAACTATCTTTAAATATTGTTCCTCGATCTCCAGGTGGACGCTTGACATCAACTATATTCAACTATTCAACTATTGTTCCTTGTTCTCAAGGTGGACGCCTGGCTTCAAATATCTTCAACTATTGTTCCTTGTTCTCCAGGTGGACACCCTGACTCCAACTATCATCAAATATTGTTCCTTGTTCTCTAGGTGGACGCCTGAGTTCAACTATCTTCAACTGTTGTTCCATGTTCTTCACGTGGATGCCTAACTTCAACTATCTTCAACTATTGTTTTTTGTTCTCCAGGTGGACGCCTGACTGCAACTATCTTCAATTATTGTTCCTTGTTCTCCAGGTAGACACCTGACTTCAACTATCTTCAACTGTTGTTCCTTGTTCTCCAGGTGGACCCCTGACTTCAACAATCTTCAACTATTGTTCCTTGTTCTTCGGATGGATGCCTGACTTCAACAATCTTCAACTATTGTTCCTCGTTTTCCAGGTGGACTGCTGACTTCAACTATCTTCAACTGTTGTTCCTCGTTCTCCAAGTGGACGCATGACTTCAACTATCTTCAACTGTAGTTCCTTGTTCTCCAGGTGGACGCCTGACTTCAACTATCTTCAACTATTGTTCCTCATTCTCCAGGTAGACGCCTGACTTCAATTATCTTCAACTATTGTTCCTTGTTCTCCAGGTGGACGCCTGACTTCAACTATCTTCAACTATTGTTCGTTGTTCTCCAGGTGGATGCCTAACTTCAACTATCTTCAACTATTGTTCCTTGCAATACAGATGGATGCCTGACTTCAACTATCTTTAATTGTTGTTCCTTGTTCTCCAGGTGGACGACTGACTCTAACTATCTTCAACTATTGTTCCTTGTTCTCCAGGTGGACGCTTGACTTCAACTATCTTCAGCTATTGTTCATTGTCTCCAAATGGATGCCTGATTTCAACAATCTTCAACTATTGTTCCTTGTTCTCCAGGTGGACACCTGACTTCAACTATCTTCAACTGTTGTTCCTTGTTCTCCAGGTGGACGCCTGACTTCAACTATCTTTAACTGTTGTTCCTTGTTCTCCAGGTGGACGCCTAACTTCAACTATCTTCAACTGTTGTTCCATGTTCTTCACGTGGACGCCTAACTTCAACTATCTTCAGCTATTGTTCTTTGTTCCCCAGGTGGACGCGTGACTACAACTATCTTTAATTATTGTTCCTTGTTCTCCAGGTAGACACCTGACTTCAACTATCTTAAACTATCTTCAACTATTGTTCCTTGTTCTCTAGGTGGACCCCTGACTTCAACTATCTTCAACTATTGTTCCTTGTTCTTCAAATGGATGCCTGACTTCAACTCACTTCAACTATTGTTCCTCGTTTTCTAGGTGGACACCTAACTTCAACTATCTGCAACTGTTGTTCCTCGTTCTCTTGGTGGATGCCTGACTTCAACTCACTTCAACTATTTTTCTTCGTTCTCCACGTGGACGCCTGACTTCAACTATCTTCAGTTATTGTTCATTATATTCCAAATGGACGCCTGATTTCAAATATCTTCAACTATTGTTCCTTGTTCTCTAGGTGGACGCCTGACTTCAACAATCTTCAACTATAGTTCCTTGTTCTCCAGGTGGATGCTTGACTTCTACTATATTCAACTTTTGTTCCTTGTTCTCAAGGAGGACGACTGGCTTCAACTATCTTCAACTATTGTTCCTTGTTCTCTAGGTGGACGCCTGACTTCAACTATCTTCAATTATTGTTCCTCGTTCTCTAGGTGGAAGCTTGACTTCAACTATCTTCAACTATTGTTCCTCGTCCTCTAGTTGGACGCCTGACTTTAACAATCTTCAACTATTGTTCCTTGTTCTCCAGGTGGACACCTGACTTCAACTATCTTCAACTGTTGTTCCTTGTTCTCCAGGTGGATGCCTGACTTCAACTATCTTCAACTGTTGTTCCATATTCTTCACGTGGATGCCTAACTTTAACTATCTTCAGCTATTGTTCTTTGTTCTCCAGGTGGACGCGTGAATGCAACTATCTTTTATTATTGTTCCTTGTTCTCCAGGTAGATACCTGACTTCAACTATCTTCAACTATCTTCAACTATTATTCCTTGTTCTCTAGGTGGACCCCTGACTTCAACTATCTTCAACTATTGTTCCTTGTTCTTCAAATGGATGCCTGACTTGAATAATCTTCAACTATTGTTCCTCGTTTTCCAGGTGGACACCTGACTTCAACTATCTTCAACTGTTGTTCCTCGTTCTCCAGGTGGACGCATGACTTCAACTATCTTCAACTGTTGTTCCTTGTTCTCCAGGTGGACGTCTGACTTCAACTATCTTCAACTATTGTTCCTCGTTCTCCAGGTGGATGCCTGACTTCAACTATCTTTACCTATTGTTCCTCATTCTCCAGGTGGATGCCTGACTTCAGTTATCTTCAACTATTGTTCCTCGTTCTCTAAATGGACGCCTGACTTCAACTATCTTCTTTTATTGTTCCTTGTTCTCCAGATGGACGCCTGAATTCAACTATCTTCAATTATTGTTCGTTGTTCTCCAGGTGGACGCCTGACTTCAACAATCTTCAACTATTGTTCCTTGTTCTATAGTTGGACGCCTGACTTCAAATATCTTTAACGGTTGTTCCTTGTTCTCCGGGTGGACGCCTGACTCCAACTATCTTTAGATATTGTTCCTCGTTCTCCAGGTGGACGCTTGACATCAACTATATTCAACTGTTGTTCCTTATTCTCAAGGTGGACGCCTGGCTTCAAATATCTTCCACTATTGTTTCTTGTTCTCCAAGTGGACACCCTGACTCCAACTATCATCAACTATTGTTCCTTGTTCTCTAGGTGGACGCATGACTTCAACTATCTTCAACTATTGTTCCTTGTTCTCCAGGTAGAAGCCTGACTTATTGTTCTCCAGGTAGACGCATGACTTCAACAATCTTCAACTATTGTTCCTTCTTCTCCAGGTGGACGCCTAATTTTAACTATCTTCAGCTATTGTTCCTTGTTCTCCAGATGGACACCTGACTTCAAATATCTTCAACTATTGTTCCTTCTTCTCTAGGTGGACGCTTGACTTCAAATATATTCAACTATTGTTCCACGTTCTCCAAGTGGAAGCCTGACTTCAACTATCTTTAACAATTGTTCCTCATTCTCCAGGTGGACGCCTGACTTCAATTATCTTCAACTATTGTTCCTTGTTCTCCAGGTGGATGCCTTACTTAAACTATCTTCTGCTGTTGTTGCTTGTTCTCTAGGTGGATGCCTGACTTCAACTATCTTCAACTATTGTTCTTTGTTCTCTAGGTGGACGCCTGACTTCAACTATCTTCTACTATTGTTCATTGTTCTCCAGGTGGATGCCTAACTTCAATTATCTTCAACTATTATTCCTTTCTATACAGATGGATGCCCGACTTCAACTATCTTTAACTATTGTTCCTTGTTCTCTAGGTGGATGACTGACTCTAACTATCTTCAACTATTGTTCCTTGTTCTCCAGGTGGACGCCTGACTTCAACTATCTTCAGCTATTATTTCTTGTTCTCCAGGTGGACGCCTGACTTCAACTATCTTCAGCTATTGTTCATTGTTCTCCAAATGGACGCCTGATTTCAAATATCTTCAACTATTGTTCCTTTTTCTCCAGGTGGACACTTGACTTCAACTATCTTCAACTATTGTTCCTTGTTCTCCAGGTGGACGCCTGACTTCAACTATCTTCAACTGTTGTTCCATGTTCTTCACGTGGACGCCTAACTTCAACTATCTCCAGCTATTGTTCTTTGTTCTCCAGGTGGACGCGTGACTGCAACTATCTTTAATTATTGTTCCTTGTTCTCCAGGTTGACACCTGACTTCAACTATCTTCAACTATCTTGGACTATTCTTCCTTGTTCTCTAGGTGGACCCCTGACTTCAACTATCTTCAACTATTGTTCCTTGTTCTTCAAATGGATGCCTGACTTCAACAATCTTCAACTATTGTTCCTCGTTTTCTAGGTGGACACCTGACTTCAACTATCTGTAACAGTTGTTCCTCGTTCTCCAGGTGGACGCATGACTTCAACTATCTTCAACAGTTGTTCCTTGTTCTCCAGGTGGACGTCTGACTTCAACTATCTTCAACTATTGTTCCTCGTTCTCCAGGTGGACGCCTGACTTCAACTATCTTTAACTATTGTTCGTCATTCTCCAGGTGGATGCTAGACTTCAATTATCTTCAACTATTGTTCCTCGTTCTCTAGATGGACGCCTGACTTCAACTATCTTCTATTATTGTTCCTTGTTCTCCAGGTGGACGCCTGATTTCAACTTTCTTCAATTATTGTTCGTTGTTCTCCAGGTGGACGCCTGACTTCAACTATCTTCAACTATTGTTCCTTGTTCTCAAGGTGGACGCCTGGCTTCAAATATCTTCAACTATTGTTCCTTGTTCTCCAGGTGGACACCCTGACTCCAACTATCATCAACCATTGTTCCTTGTTCTCTAGGTGGACGCCTGACTTCGACTATCTTCAACTATTGTTCCTCGTTCTCCAGGTGGACGCCAGACTTCAACTATCTTTAACTATTGTTCCTCATTCTCCAGGTGGACGCCTGACTTCAATTATCTTCAACTATTGTTCCTTGTTCTCCAGGTGGATGCCTAACTTCAACTATCTTCAACTATTGTTCCTTGCTATACAGATGGACGCCTGACTTCAACTATCTTTAACTGTTGTTCCTTGTTCTCCAGGTGGACGACTGACTCCAACTATCTTCAACTATTGTTTCTTGTTCTCCAGGTGGACGCCTGACTTCAACTATCTTCAACTATTATTTATTGTTCTCCAGGTGGACGCCTGACTTTAACTATCTTCAGCTATTGTTCATTGTTCTCCAAATGGACGCCTGATTTCAAATATCTTCAACTATTGTTCCTTGTTCTCCAGGTGGACGCCTGACTTCAACTATCTTCAACTATAGTTCCTTGTTCTCCAGGTGGATGCTTGACTTCAACTATATTCAACTGTTGTTCCTTGTTCTCAAGGAGGACGACTGGCTTCAACTATTGTTCCATGCTCTCCAGGTGGACACCTCACTTCAACTATCTTCAACTAGTGTTCCTTATTCTCTAGGTGGACGCCTGACTTCAACTATCTTCAACTATTGTTCCTCGTTCTCTAGGTGGAAGCCTGACTTCAACTATCTTCAACTATTGTTCCTCGTTCTCTAGTTGGACGCCTAACTTCAACAATCTTCAACTATTGTTCCTTGTTCTCCAGGTGGACACCTGACTGCAACTATCATCAACTGTTGTTCCTTGTTCTCCAGGTGGACGCCTGACTTCAACTATCTTCAACTGTTGTTCCATGTTCTTTACGTGGATGCCTAACTTCAACTATCTTCAGCTATTGTTCTTTGTTCTCCAGGTGGACGCGTGACTGCAACTATCTTTAATTATTGTTCCTTGTTCTCCAGATAGACACCTGACTTCAACTATCTTCAACTATCTTCAACTATTGTTCCTTGTTCTCTAGGTGGACCCCTGACTTCAACTATCTTCAGCTATTGTTCCTTGTTCTTCAAATGGATGCCTGACTTGAACAATCTTCAACTATTGTTCCTCGTTTTCCAGGTGGACACCTGACTTCAACTATCTTCAACTGTTGTTCCTCGTTCTCTAGGTGGACGCATGACTTCAACTATCTTCAACTGTTGTTCCTTGTTCTCCAGGTGAACGTCTGACTTCAACTATCTTCAACTGTTGTTCCTCGTTCTCCAGGTGGATGCCTGACTTCAACTATCTTTAACTATTGTTCCTCGTTCTCCAGGTGGATGCCTGACTTCAATTATCTTCAACTATTGTTCCTCGTTCTCTAGATGGACGCCTGACTTCAACTATCTTCTTTTATTGTTCCTTGTTCTCTAGGTGGACGCCTGACTTCAACTATCTTCAATTATTACTCGTTGTTCTCCAGGTGGACGCCTGACTTCAACTATCTTCAACTATTGTTCCTTATTCTACAGTTGGACGCCTAACTTCAACTATCTTTAACGGTTGTTCCTTGTTCTCCAGGATGACGCCTGACTCCAACTATCTTTAAATATTGTTCCTCGTTCTCCAGGTGGATGCTTGACATACACTATATTCAACTGTTGTTCCTTGTTCTCATGGTGGACGCCTGGCTTCAAATATCTTCCACTATTGTTCCTTGTTCTCCAGGTGGATACCCTGACTCCAACTATCATCAACTATTGTTCCTTGTTCTCTAGGTGGACGCCTGACTTCAACTATCTTCAACTATTGTCCCTTGTTCTCTAGGTGGAAGCCTGAGTTGTTGTTCTCCAGGTAGACGCATGACTTAAACAATCTTCAACTATTGTTCCTTCTTCTCCAGGTGGACGCTTGACTTCAACTATATTCAACTATTGTTCCTTGTTCTCAAGGTGGACGCCTGGCTTCAACTACCTTCAACTATTGTTCCTTGTTCTCCAGGTGGACGCCTGACTCCAACTATCTTTAACTATTGTTCCTTGATCTCTAGGTTGACGCCTGACTTCAACTATCTTCAACTATTGTTCCTCGTTCTCCAGGTGGAAGCATGACTTCAACTATCTTTAACAATTGTTCCTCGTTCTCCAGGTGTACGCTTGACTTCAATTATCTTCAACTATTGTTCCTTGTTCTCAAGTTGGACGCCTGACTTCAACTATCTTTAACTATTGTTCCTTGTTCTCCAGTTGGACGCCTGACTTCAACTATCTTCAACAGTTGTTCCTTGTTCTCCAGGTGGACACCTGACTTCAACTATCTTTAACTATTGTTCCTTGTTCTCAAGGTGGACGCCTGACTTCAACTATCTTCAGCTATTGTTCCTTGTTCTCCAGGTGGACGCCCGACTTCAACTATCTTCAACTATAGTTCCATGTTCTCCAGGTGGATGTTTGACTTCAACTATCATCAACTGTAGTTCCTTGTTCTCTAGGTGGATGCCTGACTTCAACTATCTTTAACTATCTTTAACTATTGTTCCTTGTTCTCCAGGTTGATGCCTGACTTCAACTATCTTCAGCTATTGTTCCTTATCATCAGGTGGACGCCAGACTTTAACTATCTTCATATATTTTTCCTTGTTCTCCACGTTAAAGCCTAACTTCAACTATCTTCAACTATTGTTCCTTGTTCTCCATGTGGACGCCTGACTTCAACAATCTTAAACTATTGTTCCTTGTTCTCCAGGTGGACGCCTGACTTCAACAATCTTCAACTATTGTTCCCTGTTCTTCAGGTGGATGCTTGACTTCAACAATCTTCAACTTATGTACCTCGTTCTCCGGGTGGACACCTGACTTCAACTATCTTCAACTATTGTTCCTCGTTCTCCAGGTGGACGCCTGACTTCAACTATCTTCAACTATTGTTCCTTGTTCTCCAGGTGGACGACTGACTTCAACTATTGTTCCTTCTTCTCCAGATGGACGCCTTACTTCAACTATCTTCATCTGTTGTTCCTTGTTCTCCAGGTGCATGCCTGACTTCTTGTTCTCCAGGTGGACGCCTGACTTCAACAATCTTAAACAATTGTTCCTTATTCTTTAGGTGGATGCCTGACTTCAACTATCTTCAACTATTGTTCCTCGTTCTCCAGGTGGACGCCTGATATCAAATATCTTCAACTATTGTTCCTCGTTCTCCAAGTGGACGCCTGACTTCTTGTTCTCCAGGTGGACGCCTGACTTCAACAATCTTCAACTATTGTTCCTTGTTCTCCAGGTGCACACCTGAATTCAACAATCTTCAACTATTGTTCCTTGTTCATTAGGTGGATGCCTGACTTCAACAATCTTCAACTATTGTTCCTTGTTCTCCAGAAGGACGCGTGACTTAAAATATCTTCAACTATTGTTCCTTGTTCTCCAGGTGGACGCTTGACTTCAACTATATTCAATTGTTCTTCCTTGTTCTCAAGGTGGACGCCTGGCTTCAACTATCTTCAACTATTGTTCCTAGTTCTACAGGTGGATGCCTGACTTCAACAATCTTCAACTATTGTTCCTCCAGGTGGACGCCTGACTTCAACTATCTTCAACTATTGTTCCTTGTTCTCCAGGTGGACACTTGACTTCAACTATATTCAACCGTTGTTCCTTGTTCTCCAGGTGGATGCCTGACTTCTACTATCTTCAACTATAGTTCCATGTTCACCAGGTGGATGCTTGACTTCAACTATATTCAACTGTTGTTCCTTGTTCTAAAGGTGGATGCCTGACTCCAACAATCTTCAACTATTGTTCCTTGTTCTCCAGGTCGACACCTGTCTTCAACTATCTTCAACTATTGTTCCTTGTTCTTCAGGTGGATGCCTGACTTCAACTATCTTCAACTATTATTCCTCGTTCTCCAGGTGGACGCCTCACTTCTTGTTCTCCAGGTAGACGCCTGTCTTCAACAATCTTCAACTATTGTTCCTTGTTCTCCAGGGTGACACCTGACTTCAACTATCTTTAACTATTGTTCCTCGTTCACCAGGTGGACGCCTGACTTCAACTATCTTCAACTGTTGTTCCTTGTTCTGCAGGTGGACGCCTGACTTCAACTATCTTCAACTATAGTTCCTTGTTCTCCAGGTGGACTCTTGACTTCAACTATACTAAACTATTAATCCTTGTTCTCAAGGTGGACGCCTGGCTTTAACTATCTTCAACTATTGTTCCTTGTTCTACAGGTGGACGCCTGACTCCAACTATCTTCAACTATTGTTCCTTGTTCTCTAGGTGGACGCTTGGCTTTAACTATCTTCAACTATTGTTCCTTGTTCTCCAGGTGGATGACTGACTTCAACTATCTTCAACTATTGTTCCTTCTTCTCCAGGTGGACGCCTGACTTGAACTATCTTCATCTATTGTTCCTTGTTCTCCAGGTGGACGCCTGACTTTTTGTTCTTAAGTTGGACGCCTGACTTCAACAATCTTCAACTATTGTTCCTTGTTATCCAGGTGGACGCCAGACTCCAACAATCTTCAACTATTGTTTCTTGTTCTTTAGGTGGATGCCTGACTTCAACTAACTTCAACTATTGTTCCTCATTCTCCAGGTGGACGCCTGACTTCAACTATCTTCAACTATTATTCCTCGTTTTCTGGGTGGATGCCTGACTTCTTGTTCTCCAGGTGGACGCCTGACTTCAACAATCTTCAACTATAGTTCCTTGTTCTCAAGGTGGACATTTGACTTCAACTATCTTCAACTATTGTTCCTCGTTCACCAGGTGGACGCCTCACTTCAACTATCTTCACTTGTTGTTCCTCGTTCACCAGGTGGACGCCTGACTTCAACTATCTTCAACTGTTGTTCCTTGTTCTCCAGGTGGACGCCTGACTTCAACTATCTTCAACTGTTGTTCCTTGTTCTCCAGGTGGACGCCTGACTTCAACTATCTTCAACTATAGTTACTTGTTCTCCAGGTGGACACTTGACTTCAACTATACTAAACTATTAATCCTTGTTCTTAAGGTGGACGCCTGACTTTAACTATCTTCAACTATTGTTCCTTGTTCTACAGGTGGACGCCTGACTCCAACTATCTTCAACTATTGTTCCTTGTTCTCTAGGTGGACGCTTGGCTTCAACTATCTTCAACTATTGTTCCTTGTTCTCAAGGTGGACGACTGACTTCAACTATCTTCAACTATTGTTCCTTCTTCTCCAGGTGGACGCATGACTTGAACTATCTTCATCTATTGTTCCTTGTTCTCAAGGTAGATGCCTGACTTCTTGTTCTTAAGGTGGACGCCTGACTTCAATAATCTTCAACTATTGTTCCTCATTCTCCAGGTGGACGCCTGACTTCAACTATCTTCAACTATTATTCCTCGTTTTTCGGGTAGATGCCTGACTTCTTGTTCTCTAGGTGGACGCCTGACTTCAACAATCTTCAACTATAGTTCCTTGTTCTCTAGGTGGACACTTGACTTCAACTCTCTTCAACTATTGTTCCTCGTTCACCAGGTGGACGCCTGACTTCAACTATCTTCAACTGTTGTTCCTCGTTCACCAGGTGGACGCCTGACTTCAACTATCTTCAACTGTTGTTCCTTGTTCTCCAGGTGAATGCCTGACTTCTACCATCTTCAACTATAGTTCCTTGTTCTCCAGGTGGACACTTGACTTCAACTATATTCAACTGTTGTTCCTTGTTCTAAAGGAGGACGCCTAGCTTCAACTATCTTCAACTATTATTCCTTGTCCTCCAGGTGGACGCCTGACTCCAACTATCTTCAACTAATGTTCCTTGTTCCTATTGTTCCTCATTCTCCAGGTGGAAGCCTGACTTCAACTATCTTTAACAATTGTTCCTCGTTCTCTAGGTGTACGCCTGACTTCAATTAACTTCAACTGTTGTTCCTTGTTCTCCAAGTAGATGCCTCACTTCAACTATCTTCAACTATTGTTCTATGTTCTCCAGGTGGACGGCTGACTTCATCTATCTTTAACTATTGTTCCTTGTTCTCCAGGTGGACGCCTGACTTCAACTATCTTCAGCTATTGGTCCTTGTTCTCCAGATGGACGCCTGACTTAAACTATCTTCAACTATTGTTCATTGTTCTCCAGGTGGACGCCTGACTTCAACTATCTTCAACTATTGTTCCTCGTTCTCCAGCTGGACGCCTGACTTCAACTATCTTCAACTATTGTTCCTCGTTCTCCAGCTGGACGCCTGACTTCAACTATCTTCAACTATTGTTCCTCGTTCTCCAGCTGGACGCCTGACTTCAACTATCTTCAACTATTGTTCCTCGTTCTCCAGCTGGACGCCTGACTTCAACTATCTTCAACTATTGTTCCTCGTTCTCCAGCTGGACGCCTGACTTCAACTATCTTCAACTATTGTTCCTCGTTCTCCAGCTGGACGCCTGACTTCAACTATCTTCAACTATTGTTCCTCGTTCTCCAGCTGGACGCCTGACTTCAACTATCTTCAACTATTGTTCCTCGTTCTCCAGCTGGACGCCTGACTTCAACTATCTTCAACTATTGTTCCTCGTTCTCCAGCTGGACGCCTGACTTCAACTATCTTCAACTATTGTTCCTCGTTCTCCAGCTGGACGCCTGACTTCAACTATCTTCAACTATTGTTCCTCGTTCTCCAGCTGGACGCCTGACTTCAACTATCTTCAACTATTGTTCCTCGTTCTCCAGCTGGACGCCTGACTTCAACTATCTTCAACTATTGTTCCTCGTTCTCCAGCTGGACGCCTGACTTCAACTATCTTCAACTATTGTTCCTCGTTCTCCAGCTGGACGCCTGACTTCAACTATCTTCAACTATTGTTCCTCGTTCTCCAGCTGGACGCCTGACTTCAACTATCTTCAACTATTGTTCCTCGTTCTCCAGCTGGACGCCTGACTTCAACTATCTTCAACTATTGTTCCTCGTTCTCCAGCTGGACGCCTGACTTCAACTATCTTCAACTATTGTTCCTCGTTCTCCAGCTGGACGCCTGACTTCAACTATCTTCAACTATTGTTCCTCGTTCTCCAGCTGGACGCCTGACTTCAACTATCTTCAACTATTGTTCCTCGTTCTCCAGCTGGACGCCTGACTTCAACTATCTTCAACTATTGTTCCTCGTTCTCCAGCTGGACGCCTGACTTCAACTATCTTCAACTATTGTTCCTCGTTCTCCAGCTGGACGCCTGACTTCAACTATCTTCAACTATTGTTCCTCGTTCTCCAGCTGGACGCCTGACTTCAACTATCTTCAACTATTGTTCCTCGTTCTCCAGCTGGACGCCTGACTTCAACTATCTTCAACTATTGTTCCTCGTTCTCCAGCTGGACGCCTGACTTCAACTATCTTCAACTATTGTTCCTCGTTCTCCAGCTGGACGCCTGACTTCAACTATCTTCAACTATTGTTCCTCGTTCTCCAGCTGGACGCCTGACTTCAACTATCTTCAACTATTGTTCCTCGTTCTCCAGCTGGACGCCTGACTTCAACTATCTTCAACTATTGTTCCTCGTTCTCCAGCTGGACGCCTGACTTCAACTATCTTCAACTATTGTTCCTCGTTCTCCAGCTGGACGCCTGACTTCAACTATCTTCAACTATTGTTCCTCGTTCTCCAGCTGGACGCCTGACTTCAACTATCTTCAACTATTGTTCCTCGTTCTCCAGCTGGACGCCTGACTTCAACTATCTTCAACTATTGTTCCTCGTTCTCCAGCTGGACGCCTGACTTCAACTATCTTCAACTATTGTTCCTCGTTCTCCAGCTGGACGCCTGACTTCAACTATCTTCAACTATTGTTCCTCGTTCTCCAGCTGGACGCCTGACTTCAACTATCTTCAACTATTGTTCCTCGTTCTCCAGCTGGACGCCTGACTTCAACTATCTTCAACTATTGTTCCTTGTTCTCTAGGTGGACGCCTGACTTCAACTATCTTCAACTATTGTTCCTTGTTCTCCAGGTGGGTACCTGACTTCAACTAATTTCAACTATTGTTCCTTATTCTCCAGGTGGACTCCTGACTTCAACTATCTTCAACTAATGTTCCTTNTCTTCAACTATTATTCCTTGTCCTCCAGGTGGACGCCTGACTCCAACTATCTTCAACTAATGTTCCTTGTTCCTATTGTTCCTCGTTCTCCAGGTGGAAGCCTTACTTCAACTATCTTTAAAAATTGTTCCTCGTTCTCTAGGTGTACGCCTGACTTCAATTATCTTCAACTGTTGTTCCTTGTTCTCCAGGTAGATGCCTCACTTCAACTATCTTCAACTATTGTTCTATGTTCTCCAGGTGGACGCCTGACTTCATCTATCTTTAACTATTGTTCCTTGTTCTCTAGGTGGACGCCTGACTTCAACTATCTTCAGCTATTGGTCCTTGTTCTCCAGATGGACGCCTGACTTAAACTATCTTCAACTATTGTTCCTTGTTCTCCAGGTGGACGCCTGACTTCAACTATCTTCAGCTATTGGTCCTTGTTCTCCAGATGGACGCCTGACTTAAACTATCTTCAACTATTGTTCCTTGTTCTCCAGGTGGACGCCTGACTTCAACTATCTTCAACTATAGTTCCTCGTTCGCCAGGTGGACGCTTGACTTCAACTATACTCAACTATTGTTCCTTATTCTCAAGGTGGATGCCTGGCTTCAACTACCTTCAACTATTGTTCCTTGTTCTCCAAGTGGACGCCTGACTCCAACTATCTTCAACAATTGTTCCTTCATCTCTAGGTTGACGCCTGACTTTAACTATCTTCAACTATTGTTCCTCGTTCTCCAGGTGGAAGCCTGACTTCAACTATCTTTAACAATTGTTCCTCGTTCTCCAGGTGTACGCCTGACTTCAATTATCTTCAACAGTTGTTCCTGGACGCCTGACTTCAATTATCTTCAACAGTTTTTCCTTGTTCTCCAGGTGGACGCCTGACTTCAACTATCTTCAACTGTTGTTCTATGTTCTCCAGGTGGACGCCTGACTTCATCTATCTTTAACTATTGTTCTTTGTTCTCCAGGTGGACGCTTGACTTCAACTATCTTTAACTATTGTTCCTTGTTCTCCAGGTGGACG
>MU708949.1:0-43434 GCA_026770625.1 Nicotiana glauca | reverse complement strand
CTCTTTTAGCTATAATCCTTTGGTTGCATGATATTTTGCTATTGTTTGAATCCAGCCTCGCATGTTTAAAGCTCATGACCTCTTTATAGTTAGATTTTCCCTCTCAGAATAACCTTTGATTTGGGGATTGATTTCAGTCTTGCCTTGGGTGAATTCGATTTATTCTTTCCTTGTTTAATTTTGAACCTCTCGATTACCTTGTTGTCTGGCTTGGTTCATTAGGGATTTAGGGAATCTCTGATTCCCTGAATTACTATGTGCTAATTAGTTTACTTCTTGCCTTATTAACTTGACCGTGTATTTCAAAATTCCATTTCCTTAATTAAGATCCACATATATTCACCCTTATTTGTGTGATGTGCACAATGTGTTTATTTGATCCCCTTTCCTTAAATATTTCCTGTTCTTTACCGTTCAAATTTGGACTCCTTAATTAAAGGAACCTTTGTTATTGATTGATCCTAATTGATATTTGACTATTTTCTTTCCTTGCTTACTTGCCTGACTTCAAGTATAAATACATGCTCCTCTCTCAACACAAAAAAAGGAATTGGACACACAACCATTTCAGATTTTAAAAACACTTCGAATACTATACAGTTTCCAATACTCTCTCTACTATTACTTTCTCTATTTGCTCTACTAAGTGCTCTGCTCCTCTCTCTTCTACTGTCTGAAATACTCATGAGTTCCTCTTGAACTCTCAAACACTGCTGAAGGTCCTGAGTTTGCTTTTGCTGACTTTCTGGCTGATTACTTACTTTTATGTGTTCTGCTGTACTAAAATTGCAACTGGTATGTCTCTCAAGTTAAATAATTCCCTCCTAGAGTATGTGTTTATTTCCCTTCCTCTGTTATGCATTCTCCATTATATGCTCCTTTTAGTCTGTCATGCTCTCTCTTTAATTATGTTCTGCACCTTCAAGTATGTTATGCCCTCTTTCTTTCTTCATGTTTGTGTAAATGCTTTCTTATGTGGTACTCTGTCCCTTTGACCCCCTTCTTATGTGTGAGTGCAATTCTGATTCATGTTGGCATTCTATTATTGCCACTTATGACTTAGAATCAGGTTCTCTTGAACCTCTACTCAAATCAATTCCCATTCCCTTTACCCCTTATGTGCTGAGCCTTAACTCAGGTCTTGTGGTGTCCTAATCACCATCCAGACCCAAGTTTGACTTTTAAAAGTCTGCTCTTTATTTGTTGGCCAAGCAGATGGTCAGGGGTGTGCCAGTCTATGCCCATGGCTGGGTATGACCACCCTCTGCTATGGCTCCCTAACTCCTCTCTCACTTTGCACTTATTCCTAGTTTCTAAGTTCTGCCCCCCTTTGGTAAGCCATGCTTTGGGACCCTCGAGCTCCCTCTGAACTTGGATGCCTGAGGGCTGGCAATTCCACACTTCACTATTCTGTTACAACAATTGTTATCCAGAGTGTAAGCACTGCCTGGAGTCCTTGAGGCTCCTTGGAACTTTGAAACACTTTGGGTGAGAGAAGGCCTTGGAAATCTGGAATCCGGATTTGGTGAAACACATGTTATTGGATATTAAGATTGAATTAGACTGCTCGGATCTAGCTATAGGCTGTGATGTATTTTTAATCGTTTTCTTTCTTTCTTCTGGTTCTGTAATAATCTTGTAAAAAAGGAACTCGGGGAGTATTAGTAAAGGGCATGGGAGGGGTTTACTTTATTGCACAAAGGGTAGATACCATGCCTATAGGTTAATGTTTTTAATCACCTAGATACCATGTCTATAGGTTTTCAACGTTTTAACTCGATCATCTAGATACCATGCCTATAAGATTTAATATTCAGCCATATTGCAAATCATTAGAAATCCTGCCTATAAGACTTAATATCCATGTAACAAGTTGCATATAGAGATCATGCCTATAGGAAATGCATAAACGTTAGGCAAACGGTAGGGTAATCGAATACTCATTCCTTTACCAGTTCAATAATAGTAACAAGTCTTACAAAAAAATCAAGATATAGATATCATGCCTATAGGAGTCTAAACTCGCCTAATCTGTGTTTAAGTAATAACAACCATGTTAACTGGCCTTTAAAACGTCTTAATAAAAAGTTTTCAGTACCACTCTTCCAAACCCGCCTGCTTTAAAACTCATATAAATCTCTAATGATCTCAAGTTTTTTTCCAAACTTGCATCTTTCTTCTAAAACAATGCCTTTAAACCTTCTGCCTGAATTTCTATCCATCTCTTGAAGCTATCTTTCAAAATAGATTTTTAACTCTTTTTTTTAAATATTTGCACCTTTTCTTAAAACTCTTTTTACAGTTCTCCTGTGTCTTAATCAAATCAGTCTGTTAATTCTCGAATTCATCTCTGAACTTCTGCAATTTTCAATCTTCTGTTTTAAACTCTTCTGCATTAGGTCCTTTTCTGAAAACAGTGCTTTTTCTAAATGACTCGCTTAAAATACCTCAATTTCTAACAATTGGATCCGGGTTGCCTAATGCAGACTTTTTATCCAACTCTATGTGTTAAACTAGTCCGTCCGCCGTTAAATTTAATTTAAAGACCAAATCGGTATGTGCAAGGCATGCTAAACCATGTGTTGTCTGATTTAAGGGGTCTTACGTGAGCCTTATATGCTTGTTTGTCAACTCCCTATTATTTGCTATTTGTTTTGGTTGTCGCCACTAGTATTTTGTCCTTTTAAACCCCATATATGCCCCTACCCCTTTCCTCCCCTTTAGGATTAGAAGTCCTAATACCCCGGGACTGATAGGTTGGGACGGGTAATAGCATGCAATAAGTAACGAGACTAATCGCGTTTAAATACCTTAACGGGGTGGGAAGGGTAGAATATGGATATGATGACCGGTGCGCTAATATCTCGTGCGAACTCTCTTTTGAGGAGTGATTGCTGGGTATTGCATTGATGTGATCCATATTGTATTTAAACCTAGGACCTCCTTTCTTTTCTTTTCCTTAAGTGCTTTCATTTCTTTGCATCAACTCCTTTTCTAAAGACTATCTATTCTTCCTTTTTCTTTTCAAAGTTTCAAACTTATTTGTAAATATTATGTGTAAACCTTACTTGCTTTCTTCTACTCCTTTAAAGTCACAATTAAGCATGGCTGGGAAACACACTGGTGGATCTTGAGGGATGCCTAACACCTTCCCCTCGAGATAATCTCAAGCCCTTACCCAAACTCTGGTTTTCTTTCAAATCTTCTTCTTTTTATTTGAAGTATCCTAATGCACTATAATCATTAGGTGGCGACTCTTCAAATTCCATAACCCGATTCCTCAAAAGGGAATAAGAGTTGTTTTGTCCATAATGTCGTAAACCCGATTTCTTTCTTTTAGAAGGGGGAAAAGGGGGACGTCGACAGCTTCGAGCCAAGTGGGGGAGTTTGCTATTGATTAATTGATTGCACGGTTATGTGCTATGTTCGTTCCAGTTTGAGGCGTGCTGGTGAATAAATTATGGTTTGCGAAGATTGAGACCGAGGATGGCTCGAGTAAAAGGTTTTTTTGACTAAGGTAAGGTTATATCATGCTTCATAGGTGTGTGAGAATCACGAAATATCTTGAGTTGTTATTGATAAAGAATGCTCGGTTCATAGAAAAGAAAGTGGCTTAGTTGCATCAAGGTAAGGTTATATTCTACAGTGTCAGAAGTGCTAATGAGGCACAATTTGTTCGGTTCTTTTGATCAGGCTAATTGCGGTTCGAGTAGAGTGGATGACTCTCGGGAATGGTTCTAATGTGCTAAAGATTTTGCATGTAATAATTCGGGATTTTCAGGTTGTATTTTTGGCTAGAAACTGAGGTTTGCATTTGGAGGGTGTCAAGATTTGTGGTATTTCTATATCAATTATGGGCTTCTATATATTAGTATCAGGAAGGTGAAGGTAATGGCTCAAAATTTTTAGGAGGTCTCTTCTGGGTAAGTATTTTGAACGTGGTGCTTGTGGGAATATCTAAGAAAGTATTCAGTGGCTTATGAGCCTTAGACGGTGTGGTTTTATGCTTGTGTCTACTGTGGTGAGTCGGGGTTGAGGAATTGTAGTGTTATATCAAGAAGGAGTATCAAATTGAAGGTAAATCAAAAGGAACCTGGGTGGATGGTATAGCTTGGTAGTAGAGCGGACCAGTATGGTAAGGATATGATTAGTTCCTTGGGTGTGTTCAGTGTAATGAGTTTCTACAGGTGTTTCGCAGAGATAACCTTGGGTTCTAGTGTCCTGCGTAGCTTAGTTGAGTTAGAAGGATTCAGTCCTGACGGTTCAGTCTTGTGCGAGTGAAATTCAGAGAGTCCTTGATGATTTCTACTACGGTTAGAGATGTGTCTTTTCTGCGAGTTTGAGCTGCATGGGATGTGTAGTGACTTTCTCCTGAATGAGATCAATGGAAAGTTCTTGGTTGGTTGAGTACATAGTTGCTTGTGGATCAGAAGGGATATGAAGTTCTCATGTTATCCTAGGATGGTATGGTATATGCGGTATCTTGTGGATGATTGAGATTGCGTGTGTAGGGTTACGATTCAGTTATGAAAGGAAGGTCATAAAACTCTTAGGCATCGACAACTTCGGATAATTAGAGAAATGATCTTCAGATGATTAGGGAAATGATCTTCAAATGATTAAGGAAATGGTATTTCTAATTGGAGTGATTTGGAGAGGGTATATGTTTTAGAAAAGGCAATGTGATTAAGTTGATGGTACTTTAGTAGTATTGCGACACTTTCTTGTTAGATTGACTACTGATATTCGAGTTTGCTTGGTGGCATAGAAGAATTTTAGAGTATCTCTCGTGGAATGATTGGGTATTAGAGGTGTGGTATGTATTCAAACGGTGGAATTGGGATTAGATATGGTGATTCATGTGCCATATGGATTTAGAGACAGAAAGTTCTCATATTCAGGCTATGTTGTGGTTGTGGGTCGTGTGTATCGGCACTGTTTAGTGACTATCAGGGTTTGGAGACCTGGGTGGATCTTTTGTTGCTTAGTATGTTAGATTTTGGATGTGATATCGGGTATAGACTGGTTGTCTCAGTGTTGTATCATTCTGGGCGATTGCGCTAAGGCGACGATGTTGGCTATGATGGGAATGCCACGGATTGAGTGGCGAGATTCAACGGATTTCATGTTCTAGTAGGGTGGTTTTATATTTTGAAGACCCAGTGGATGGCTGGGAAGGATTGTCTTCCTTATTTGGGCTCTCGTGATGGATGTCAGTGCAGAGGCTCCTCATATTGATTCAGTTCTAGTGATGAGGAACTTTTCCGAATGTGTTTCCTGCTGCCGGGCATGTCGCCAGGCAAAGTTGTTGATTTCAGTATCGATTTGGTGCTAGGTACCGTATCGTATGGCACCAACAGAGTTAAAGGAGTTGAAGGAGCAACTTCAGGGTTTCCTTGATAAGGGGTTCGTTGGCAGGCCAGTGTGGATGTGTGTTCTAACTTGAGTCGGCTTGGTTGGCTCCAAATCGTAATGTTAAGGGATGTGTTGATTCTATTGTTATTGAGCTTATTGTGTTCTGAGGCAATCTATGAGTTACCTTTCTGTGTTTCAAGGCGTTATGAATTGTTATTTATAGGCACGTATAGTGCGGATCCATTGGGTTTTCATAGTGGACGTCAAGTGGGAAGAGTACTGGGTATTGCTCGGTGGAAGGCGTATCAGTTATGTCCTTTTGGGTTTGTGTGGTGTTATGTATCTGCTTCACCTTGGTTATCATGATTTGGTTTGGTTCTAGACATCAATTGCGGGTGGTCGTCAATTTTGAGCAGAGTGACTTGAGGCATTTCATGTGGAGCAGCGTTTGGATATGATCACGCATTGTAGCGAAGTAATGTGGAGGTATGAACTTGCGGGTTAGATTCGTGTGTTCTGTTCCTATGACGTGAGACGGGTTCTTAGCCTTGTGTTGTGGTGGTACTGGCGAGCTTGCGGTACAACTCTTTCATTTGAGTCATTTTCATGATTTGAGTATGTTCAGATTGTGGCTTATTGGTGCGCAGATTGCACAAGTTGTGGCTTTAGCCTGTATTAATGCGTCATGTCACCATAGTAGTGTGTTGGATTAGATGAGACCGTTGGAATCATTAATGAATACGAACGGATTCGATTTCAGCATGTTGGAAAGATAATATCGAGGTTCGGCTCAGAAATTTGCTATGGTCTTTGCCAAAGGAGATGTGGCTTCATGAATGGTTGATCTGAGAAATGGTTATGGCTTACTGCGTGTTTTATTTATCATTGGCAGTATATGAAAGTGTTGGAATGAGACTTTAGTTGATAAGAGGTTTTCTACCTGTATTCGGTTGTTGTGATTAGAAGTTATCGCTATAAGTGTTTGAGTTATGTGCTATATCACGTAGTTGAACCTGAGGTTGCAGGTATGGGTTATTACAGCTTGTTCGGGCTTATTCAGAGTATAGACGTGAGATTCTGATCTTGTAGATGATTTCGAAAGTGGAAATGTGGTTCTAAGGTTTATGGGCTAGGTTGGATTGAGAAAATTTCAGTTACATTGTGTTATCATACCCATATGAGATAGGGTGACGTGGGATCACCTTCAGGTATGTGCATGGTAAGGTTATTCAACGATTGGTGGGCTTTTGGAACAACTCTGGGCACGTTCGAGGACGGACGTATATTTAAGTGCCGGATGATGTAACGACCCGACTGGTCGTTTTGAGCTTTTGCACCTTGCTCGTCAGTTCTCGGGTATGAATTGTCCCGTGTGATGTATTACTACTTATGTAAATTGTTGGTTTTGGTTTTCAGGATAATCAGAATGAAGTTGGAAGAACAATTCTCAGTTTGAAGCTGGAAAATTGAAAGGTTTGACCAAGTTTTGACTTGTTTGTATATGACCTCGGATTGTAATTTTTATGATTTGGTTAGCTCCATTAGGTGATTTGGGACTTAGGAGCGTGATCGGAAGTCATTTTGGAGGTCAGTGGAAGGTTTAGGCTTGAATTGGCAAAATTGAGATTTTGGCGTTTTCCGGTTGATAGGTGAGATTTTGATATAGGGGTTGGAATGGAATTTCGGAAGTTGCAGTAGTTCCATTGTGTCATTTGGGATGTGTGTGCAAATTTTTAGGTCATTCGGACGTGGTTTGGTTGAGTTTTTTTTTAATCAAAAAACGTAATTTAGAAGATTTTGGGATTCTTAGGCTTGAATCTGATGCAAATTTGGTATTTTGATGTTGTTTTAAGTGTTCCGAAGGTTGGAACAAGTTTGAATGATATTATGGATTATGTTGGCATGTTTGGTTGAGGTCCCAAGGGCCTCGGGTGAGTTTCAGGTGGTTAAATGGATCTTTTCGGACTTGGAAAATTGCAGAAATTGCTGCTGGTGTTTAGTTCTGGTGTCCTTCTATGCAATCGCGTGGGTATGAATGCGATCACATAGGGCTATTTGGGGGGCATCATGATTTTTTTCTATGCGATCACCTTATAGTGGTCGCCATCGCGTAAGGATCTGAGGCGCGTGAAGTGGAGTAGCTGTTCTTCGTGACCGCGTGAGGGAGCACGCGATCGCATAGGTCAGTCAGTTGCAGCTTCGCGATCGCGTGAGCAAGTGTGCGATCGTAGTGAGTAAAATTTGGAGGCTGTGAGTTTGTTCTTCATGATCACGTGGGTGGTCACGTGATCACAATGTATTAATGCCTAGGCAGTCAGATTTTATTTTAGAGATGAGGATTTAAGTCCATTTTCATAAAAAAATCATTGGAGAGCTCGGAAGAAGGTGGAATTTGAGGAGATTATCAGTGTAGCTATTGGGGTAAGTATTCTTCACTCACATTTGGTTTAATTCCATGATTTAGTCTTGAATTTCATCAATTAATTTGAGAAATTAGAGTGAAAATTAGGGAAAGATGGAAGAAAAAGTTTGAGATTTCTTTTGGGGATTTGAATGGGCAATTGAGGTCGGATTTTGATGAAATTGATATTGGTAGACTCGTAAGTGGATGAAGATTCTATTGATGTAATTTATATCGGATTCCGAGACGTGGGCCCAGGGGGCCCGGGTTTGAGAAATTTCGGGATTTTTTATGTGAATTGGATATTTTCGAGTGGGCTTCGTTTCCTTAGCATATTTTAATGATTATGTACTGATTGTGGCTAGATTTGGAGCACTCGGAGGTCGATTTGTGTGGGCGAAGGTATTGCGGGCTAGAGTTTGGACCAGATCAAGGTGAGTAATGATTGTAAATGTTGTCATGAGGGTATGAAACTCCGGATTGTACATCGTTGTGCTATATTGAGGTTACGCACACGCTGTATGACGAGCGTGAGGTCGTGCACTATTGGGGATTGTGACTTAGTCCATCCTGAATGACTATTTTACTGCGTATTTGATTGAAAACTATTTGCTATCATCATGTTTTGGGCTGAATGCCATATTTGGGCCTCGTGCCAACTATTTGAACCCTTCGGGGATTTTATTGATATTTCCTCACTGTTTTGACTTTAAACTTGTACTCAGTCATGCAATATTCTACTATTTTCAAAACTTATCCATGTTTACTCTGTTTTAACAATTGAAATGATATTCTAAATAATATTTTGGGCTGATCATCGTGTTTTACTGTTTCCTGAGTGGTTTATGTGATTTTTGACTGAGTAAGGCCGAGGGTTTGTGTTGTGAGGATACTTTTGGGTCGGGCTGCACGCCGCAACGGTGATACACTAATTTTGATTATGAGGCCGAGGGCCTAAGATATGTACGCCACGAGGTGGCTTGTTGATATAAGGCTGAGAGCCTTGGGATGATGCCACGAGATGGCTTGATATTGCGCTTGGGCCATAAGGGACCACTCCAGGAGTCTGTACACCCCCAGTGAGCGCGGGTACCCATTGTGATGTGAGATATAGCCCGAGGGGCTGGTGTTGTTCCATGTTGTTGCCCGAGGGTCTATTTCTGTTGGTGTTTATGCCCGAGGGGCGGATTTTTCTGTGCTTATTTGTTCTAGTTGCTTTGCATTTAATTGCTTAACTGTTAAAAAGATATTTTTAAAGAAGTTTTAAACTGAGCTAAGATGCATAAAGAGATTTCCGGCTTCATTGCTTTCTTACTGGTTTTGTATTGCTTCTATACAACACGTTGATGCACTTTTCGTGATTTCTTATCGCTCAGTCTTTATTTATGATTATTACTCACTGAGCTGGAGTACTCACAATTAAATTTATGAAATGGGACAATTAAATTTACCGTAAAAATGGTAACGATAATTAAATTTATGAAATGGGACTCTAAAAATACGTAATCTATTCCCAAGCTAGTTGTTAGAGTAGAGGATGCTAGTAATATGAAATTTAATGATGGAGCATGAGATAAAACGAGATACTGATCAAACCAAAGGGATTGCTACCCGGATGTAAGCTTGGCCGATGGGGACTTCGAGGTCGACCTCGAGGTCGAGCTCGGGCTATCGGGGATGATCGAGAGTAGTATAACAGTTAGAGATATAATCAAACGAAGTTATTTATAACCGAAATTGAGTTGTACGATGAAGAACACATATAAAATGGAGAACACATATAGAGGCAAAGGATATCGAGGTATCCTCAGTATCCTTAGTATCAGTGAGAGCCATTAAGTTTTAGTAAGAAGAGAGAGAGAGAGATATTATTGCACTTTGTAGAATTGTGGGAGCCTGCCTTACAGGGTGTTAATGGCTCCCCTTTTATAGGATGGAGGAGCCTAAACTTAGTTACAAGATACGTTACGTGATAAAGAAAAGGGGATGGGACAACCAACTAGCTTTATGACGTGTGCGTGGACCGATGTCGAGCTGCTCGAATAGATTTAGTCGACCCCGAATACTTTCTTTAGGAACTTTATGTGTTTGTCGGGGTTTCAGTCAATGTTACATTTGGCTGGACGTTGACACATCCTGAGGGAAATGGCCGGCTCGAGACCCCGGACCTCTGGAGTGATATATCGAACCATTTTGCCAATGAGAAGTTGGTCCTCCGATTTCACCGTGCACAGATAGTCTCCGCATTTCATAGAGGGCAGCGATAAGAAATTGTTTTGACACCCCATTCCGCGGTCTCTTGAAATGACATCATGCTGTTGGCGTAGCCCCTCCACAAATGTCGAGGCGTTTCACCTTTTCGCTCCTCTAGGGTCTTTCAGAAATATCATGACTCCTTTCCCCTCGGGGTCATATCATTGTTTATTGATTCAGCTTTCATGAACGCATTAATTGCGCCTGTCGTTACGCTTTTCGAGGGTAGTAATGGCGCCGTCGGTTACTTTGTACTCCCCATATATATGGGGTTTCTCGCGATTAGCTTTTAATTCAAACTTCCTTCAATATCCATCTTTCTCTCCTTTTCTACCATTTTTAGTCTTTGCTATGTTTGAGGCCTACGGCCTCAAGATCTTACGCCATATATGCCATGGCCCAACTCTCGATCCCTTTTTGGTTGGACAAATTTATGCCGCCGTGAGGTTATCATTGTTGTTGTTACTGTTGTTGTTGTTGTTCTTCTTCTTCTTGTTACTGTCCCCGTTGGCTCGGAGCGACGAAGTAGGGGATCAATTTTCTCCGAGCCGGGGAAAAATTCAGATTATGTACTGCTGCTCAAGAGGGGGCTCGAATTATATACTACTGCTCACCCTCCTTCCTCGGCTTGTCGTGTTAATCCTCTTTGGATTCCTTAGGGGTATAGTGACGGTCTCCGTTGGCTGTTGCCTCCCGAGCTGAGGTAATGTTTCAAGAAATGGCTTCGATATGGTGGTACTGGCGGGGTTCGTACTAGCAAAACTTTTCACCCAGCCACTTCCGGTCTTCTTCCGGCATCTCTTCGTCATTTTTCTCTTCTCTTCCACCTCCCTCTTCTATATCCTTCCTTTTGGTGATGCCATTCGGGGAGGATTTAGGATGAGATCCCCGAGGGGATCAAACGCGAAAGATATTGTCTTTGAAAGCGCAACATAAATAGGCTAGATCCTTAGGCTTGCATATTACCTTGTTTCTTCGCTCCTTTTGTGTATAATGTAATCATATGTAAGGATATCTCAAGGATTGTTGTTAGTGAATGCTTGTGCTAATACAAAAGACTTTCTCTTGGTTTCTTCCTTCGATATTTGCTGCGTTCCTTTATATTTTTTGACAGCTTTGAATGCATGGTCCTGTTATGTCATCTGCTATACTGGCCTCGGGCGCGAGTGTTGCATCCGACCTCATGTTGATGAACTGTCTACGTGTGGGGTCCTTTTGTGACTTCCCCAACGTGACCCAAATTGGGCCAACAACCTCGGGCCGTCAGAGCTCTTTCTCCGCGTGAAAGTGTGGTCGAAGTCTTCGGGCCTCGTAATGGTCGTTGAGAAGAGACTCGTCTGAGGATCCGTGGTATCGAAACGCCGATAACTTCCTGGAGGTGATCTCTAAATGGAGATCCGGCTGTGCTTCGGGCCATCCTGGTCATTACCCAGAGCCCGTTTTGTGCGGGCATTTTTGTTAAGTACGCCTCCCTTTTTGTAAATTAGCCTCCTACGCTGAAGGCCTCCTGGGGTTGTATGCCAATTT
Source organism: Nicotiana glauca (assembly GCA_026770625.1). Classification (NCBI taxonomy): domain Eukaryota; kingdom Viridiplantae; phylum Streptophyta; class Magnoliopsida; order Solanales; family Solanaceae; genus Nicotiana; species Nicotiana glauca. Next base: position 31,898 of record MU708949.1, on the reverse strand, counting down.
GATGGAGACATTGCTGGTCTACATTGGGCATTGTCTTGTTATGGCGGAAGTCCTTGGGGTCGGAGTTGGTATCGAGGGTCGGTTCCTTTGATTGGTGCTGGCTCGTTCCAGCCCTATTCTTATGCGCTTGTGAAGTTGCTTCCGTCCGAGGATTCCCGGAGCTTGCTGATTTTATGGAGCTTGGTGGATCATACCCTTAGCAGCTGCTTGCCCGAGGTATGGCATCAACCGTGCATGATGATAGATGAGATATGTGGGGCATACTTGTGAAAGAGCTTTTATTGGGATGAGACTAGCCCGTGCCTCCGAGGAGAGTGCGTTGTCCATTGAAGCGGCGGTTCCTTAAGGTCAACAAGGGTAGGGCTACTTAGGAGGGTGTTTGGTCATTGAGTAGGCCTTGCCAGCTTCCTGTTGTGGTAGGTTTTGGTGTGATCCCTCCACGTATTGGATCTTTGAGCTTCGATTCAAGTCGATATGGTCGCAAAACTGCAGAATGATTCTTCGAAGAGTCTGGATTGGGAACAGCCAGTGCCCGGATTGACATAGCACTAAGCTGAACCGTGGATGGTGAAGGAGTGGCGATTTATCGCTGATGATTTGGGCCAGACCGGAGCGGGCCTTCAAATAGAGAATTTGCTTGAAGGGGCTTATGCTGGGGGTACCGTTGTTTCGGAAGAATTTTCTTGAGCGAAGGTATTCAGGCATGGTGCCCGCCTCGTTTATGGCTGATGCCCCGAAGAACGAGGCCTGGGCCGATAGGCTACCATTCTGTGTTTTTCCTTTTACAGACTATGCTTATAGATGGAAAGCGCATCTTTCGCGCATATATATATATATATATATATATATATATATAAAATGAGAGGAGTCGTGAATTTCTTTACCTTTTTTGTATTGCTTTTGATCTGACGGACTGGTTTCAGTGTTTCGGTAGGACCCTCGCAGGTTCGAAACCGATCTATTTAGGCCAGGGGACCTTTGAGTGTGATTTGCTGATGCGTGCAGACATCAGAACCTTTACATTTTGTCTAGTTGTTTCCGGACTTGAGTCAGGTTTTTGTCAAGCCTGCCTGTCCTTCGGTCTCTTTGCGCCGGTGTGGGTGAATGTTCGAGCCGAGGTTGTGACGAAAGATACCAGGTCGGGGCCGAAAATGGTGGCTTACTCGAGGAGCGCCGATGTCGCTAAATTTAGGTTTACAGAAGACCCTCGATCGTGCCTAAAATAGTAGAGAGCGCGTGAGGTACAGATCCCGGAGGGAAGTCTTTGAGGAGATTCTCGCAAGGGTTTTGATCTCTCGAGGGAGATTAGGCCAAAGGAGAGGAGCACCGATGCCAAATTCCCGCTGCCCGATGCTGAGGATGATGAGGAGAAGACCGTTGGACTATGACTGTCGGAAAGAAGCGAAATGATCGCTTCTTGCCTCCTTTGCTATATATATATGGTTTTCAATATTCTACGAAGGTTGGGCTGCGGCTTGTCGTCAGTACGTAGTAATAAGAGGGAGAACCCTCCAACTTATTTTTTTGTATTTCCGCTTGTTGGATTTTCAATTGGGTCAATTTGATCCCGGACCTCCCGTAAGGCTTGTATGTTTTACTAGTTGTCGAGTTCAGTCTTCGAGTCGGGATCCAACTTGAGCTTATTTTATCCTCGAGATTGATGCTCGTTTGGGTTGGCGATGACGGCTTTTATTTCTCACCTTTGGGTGTTTGGTTGTTTTAGCTTATTTAGGGTCCAGTCTCCGAGTCACGTTGCGATTTGAGCCTTAATTGATTCTTGAGTTGTCAGTTTTGGCTGGTGACAAGGGCTCTTATGCTTTTGGTCATAGAGACCTTTTGATATTTGGCCTGTAGGCTTGTTTAGTTAATTATTTTGGATTTGGTCTCCGAATTGATTTACGATTCGAGCTTACTTTAATCCTCAAGTTGTCAATTTGGCTGGCGACAATGACTTTTATGCTTTTTGGTCATAGAGACCTTTTAATATGTGGCCCGTAGGCTTGCTTAGCTAGCGACAATGACTCTTACGCTATTTTTGCCCGTGGGCTTTTTGTAGGCTTGTTTTCCGCTCGTTAAGGTCTTTTGAAAGATTTTTACCTGACCCGTCGTCGGTTCTGGAAGAACCTCGATTTCAGGTCGTTATCGACAATATTTTGGGCACCTCAGAAGGTTCATAGCCCGTTGTTTGCCTGTTGAGGGAAGCCTGTTTTAACCGGTTCTTTACGAAGTTTATTCGAAGTAGTGGCCTGCAATTTTTGATTGGCGATGGTCGGGCATCCACGAGTCGTGTTATTTTGACGGTATCAGCCATTTTGACCGTAGTCATGTGCGTTTGGACGTAGCTATTTTTGATCCCGAGTGACAGTTAAGGCGTCTACATCGAGGGTATGCCCTTTCTGGATTCTTACAAATGCGACGTATAGCCTAAATTTCGGGATTTTCATGCCTGTTGAGGTATTACAGTTTGTCATGCCTATTGAGGTCTTACAGCTTGTCATGCCTACTGAGGTCTTACAGTTTTTTCGGTAATGTAGTATGGTGATTATTGTCAGTCTCCAAGTCATCAAGTTGTTTAAGCATGAAGACCGCTTCTTGTGAACTCGGATCTGTATTTTTGGGGCTTTACAAGCCCGGAGTTCCGGTCCTGGAGTTATGCGAGTGCCCAATTGCAGGAATTAAGTCTCCGAGTATTCCGAGATGCATTTGGTGAAGAGATCCCTGCTGAGAATGCTCTGTGATTTCCCCGTTCGGAGAACGGAGTGCTGGAAAACGTCCTTTGATCCGTTGGGGCAATATACCTTGTTGTGTTGGCCCAACCTATATCGGGCCAGAGCTGATCGCTTGAGGGTTTGTCTCGCCTGAAAAATATTGCGATCTCATAGCCTCGACCCGGAGGCCGTTTAGGACATTTTGAACTGTTGGCACCTATTCCTGTGTTTTTCGGGATGTTTCAGGGGAAAGATTCGTTATTTTACTCTAGGAAGGAGTTCCCTTCTCCAAAAAGCATTTTTTTGATTTGTTTGATACAATAGTACATGTTTTTGCTGACGAGGCCTGAATACACCGGTGTTTCGATGCATCTTTTTTCTTACAAGAAACCTTGTCTGGTGTTTTCCGGAATTCCCACGAGTGGGCCATTTTTGGGGGGAAATGCCTTCTCACTTTTCAATGGCCACTGGGTTTGTTCCAAAATTTTTGCGGAGTTCCCCTCCTGGTGGCTTGGAGACATTGCCTCGTTAAAAACCTTTCCGGTAAAAACCTTTCTTTTTTGGATAAAAATTCGATCGAAGGAAAAGAGTGCAACGGGTGCGCCTTTGGGACTTCGGGGTTCCGTAGCAGTACTAACATCTGGGCAGCTTCCGATTTGGGTGTCTGCGCGAGGGTTAATCTCGGATTTGAAAAAATAACATAAAAAAAGGAATGGTTGTACCTTAAATTTACATGCGCAGGCGACGTCTTGGGACTTAGCCTATTATAACTTCATGGGGGAGGAGGTGCGGTGCAAATTTTTCACTTTTCTTTGTGAAGTTCGATCGGGGGCGAGACCTGGTCTGCTCGTGGTTTCATTTGGGGGTGGAAGAGTTAGCACTGGCACTACGTCGTGTATAGCATACATTTCCCTTGGAGCGTGCTGTTACCCATATACAGTCTTGATCCCGTCCTTTGTCAGGAATTTTATCACCTGATGGAGGGTGGATGGTACTGCTCTCATGTAGTGTATCCAGGGTCGTCCGAATAAGGCATTATATCTCAAATCTCCCTCGATGACATGCAACTTGGCGTTTTGGGTTGTGTAGGCCACGATAACTAGGAGGATGATTTCTCCCTTCGTTGTTTCGCTAGACATGTTGAAACCGTTGAGGACCCGAGTGGCGGGCACGATTCATTCAAGCAGCCCGGGTCGTTCTATTACCTTCGCCCTGATGATATTGGCCGAGCTACCTGGATCCACGAGTACACGTTTTATCTTAAATGAATTTATAATAAAGGAGATTACCAGGGCATCATTGTGGGGTTGAGATAGGTTCACAGTGTCTTTCTCGCTGAACGTGAGGGCATCTTCTGGGATATATCCCCGAGTCCGTTTTTCCCTGGTGATAGATATCTTTGTTCTTCTCACTACCGGTTCCTGCAGGGCATTGACGCCCCCATGATCATGTGGATGACATGTCGTGGTTCGTTTGCCTCATTTTTCTTGGTCGCCTCCCTCTCTCAGAATTGATTTTTGGCCTGATCGCTGAGAAATTCCTGGAGATGCCCTTTGTTGAGTAGTCGAGCCACCTCCTCTCGTAGCTGATGGCAGTCCTCAATCCTGTGATCGTGCGTGTTGTGAAACTCGCATACTAGGTTGTAATTTCTCTGTGAAGGGTCTGACTGTATCGGTTTGGGCCACTTTTCGTCCCTGATCTTGCCGATAGCAAACTAGATGTCTGAAACATCGACGCAGAAGTTGTATTCCGATAAATGGGGCACGTTAGTTGGTGCTATGTTTCGATCGAACCTGGTTCTTTTGATGAGTCGTCGAGGGTCCTGTCCTCGATTTATCCTTCTATCATTGCGAGATAGTTTGCATCTTGGGATGTTCCTCCTGTCTTGGAGGTACAACTGGTACCTTTCTTTGTTTGGTCTCGCTTCTCTTACCAGGAGTCTGCTTGGGTATACCAAGCCCAAAGGGTCTCCCAGTTGGTCATCCTCGGCCCTGATCTTTGACTGGTGCCAATTGTGGATGTCTGACCAAGTCACGCTCGGGTATTCGATCAGGTTCTGCTTCATCTGCTTCGAGGCCACCAAACTTCGTTCGTTTAGGCCTTGGGTGAAGGCCTGTACCACCCAGTCGTCAGAGATGGGTGGCAGTTCCATTCATTCCATTTGGAAGCGGGACACTAATTCCCGAAGCATCTCATTCTCTCTTTGTTTGATTTTGAAAACATTGGACTTCCTCATTTCTACCTTGATGGTTCTAGCGTGCGCCTTTATGAATGAGTCTACTAGCATGGCGAATGAATCTATGGAGTCGAAATCCAAGTTGTGATACCATATCATGGCCCCCTTCTAAAGTGTTTCTCCAAATTTTTTTAGCAGCACGAACTCGATTTCATCATTTTTTATATCATTGCCTTTTACAGCGCAGGTATAGGCGGTGAGGTGCTCGTTGGGATCGATGGTGCCATTGTATTTGGAGAGTTCTGACATCCTGAATTTTATAGGAATGGGCTTCGGGGCCGCTTCCTCGGGGAACGTCCTCTGTACAAATTTCTTCAAATCCAGACCTTTTAGGACCGGGGGTGCTCCCAGGATATAATCCACTCGAGAGTTGTAGGTCTCGACTTTTTTATCGTTGGCTGCAATCATTTTTTCACCCGATTCGATCGTTTTGGAAAGATTCTCCAGCTTCTTCACTATGGTGGGGTCAGCCGTTGACCCGATATCATTTGATCTTTCGGGTATTTGCTCGGCAGGGGGGAGCTATCTCCGGTGCTGGTGTGCTGGGAGTTCTCGGATGGCTTTGCAACTGAGCAATGGCCAGTTGTTATGCTTGCAAAATTTCAAAAATAACGTGAAGACTAACTTCCTGTTCTTCCCAGGCCGGGGTTTTATGAACTTCCTGTCGGTCAATGTGTCGCACGCTTCTGTCGGCGTGAGTAATTTTGTTGACTTGCTGTGCGTCCTGTGAGTCCGCGTCCTCTAGTACTGGTCCTGGTGCGTTATCGAGATCCTGTAGTGGTGCTCCGGCGGCCGGGATAGCTACACCATTTTCCCCATGATCTTCGAGGCGGTCGTTCTCATCTCTGTTCACTGAGCCAGACATTTTTACCTGAAATCAAAGGATCTTGGACAAGAAAAAGTGTGAAAGATGATATGCGTTCGTGTAATGAAACTAGCAAGAAAATAATTACTATTATTTTTAGCCCCACGGTGGACGCCAAACTATTTACCATGAAAATGGTAACGATAATTAAATTTATGAAATGGGGCTCTAAAAATACGTGATCTATTTCCAGGCTAGTTGTTAGAGCAGATGATGCTAGTAATATAAAATTTAACGATGAAGCATGAGATAAAATGAGATACTGATCGAACCAAAGGGACTGCTCCCCGGATGTAAGTTTGGCCGATGGGGACTTCGAGGTCGACTTCGAGTTCGAGCTCGAGCTATCGGGGACGATCGAGAGTAGTATAACAGCTAGAGATATAATCAAACGAAGCTATTTATAACTGAAATTGAGTTGTATGATGAAGAACACATATAGAGGCAAAGGATATCGAGGTATCCTCAGTATCAGTGAGAGCCAATAAGTTTAGTAAGAAGAGAGAGAGAAAGATATTATTGCACGTTGTAGAATTGTGGGAGCCTGCCATACAGGGTATTAATGGCTCCCCTTTTATAGGAGGGAGGAGCCTAAACTTAGTTACAAGATACGTTGCGCGATAAAGAAAAGGAGATGGGACAGGCAACTAGCTTTATGATGTGTGCGTGGACCAATGTCGAGCTGCTCGAACAAATTTAGTCGACCCCGGATACTTTCTTTGGGAACTTTCAGCGTTCGGCGGGGTTTCGGTCGATGTTACCTTCGGCTGGACGTCGATACATCCTGAGGAAAATGGCCGGCTCGAGACCCCGGACCTCTGGAGTGATCTATCGAACCATTTTGCCAATGAGAAGTTGGTCCTCCGATTTTACCGTGCACATTATTAACCCATGTTTAATTAATTATCCAAAATAATTTTTTGACAATATATTTAATATACTAAACCGTACAAGCCTAAATCTACATTATAAAAACACAAGATCATTACAGAAAATGTTAATTGACTTTTTATCCTATAAAATAAATTTTATATTGAATAAATTATAATTTAAATATTTTATTAATATTTTGCACTTCAAATTTAATTAAAAATTTACGTATTAATTCTTTTCTTATTAGAACTATATTAAAAGTACAGATATTTAGATCTTCAAAATAGATGATATATATTTAAGAAATATATAAATTAATATGTATATACAAATGGATTCAATAACTTTTCACTATAATTTGTTTGCCCTATTAAATTTCAGATTTAGTAATGTTTATTTGCCCACACACATTTCGACAAAGTTATGTAAATCATAATTTTTTTTATCTCATCAATTAGAACCTCGCTGCTTGGGTAACATTGAAACCTTTGAAGGAAGATAAAGGAAATATAAATGTCATTTTTTTAATTTATGTTATAAAGAATCATAAAAAAGTACAACTAATTAATCGTGTCGATGCCTTCTTGAATGAACTTGAGAATATCTTATGCAAAATATTTTCAGAAAACTTTTTAAATCTTCAGGGGTTATGTGCTTTATTGAAGCTAAAAAAGAATCACATTAACTTGTGAAATTCAATTGATAAAATTATAAAATTAGAACAAATTTTTGTCACGACCCGGATTTTCCACCTTCGGGACAGTGATGGCGCCTAACATTATACTCGCTAGGCAAGACAATATTACAGAATATTACACCTTTTTCCTTTATCTTTTTATAATTTAACATTTAACAATACTAAATTAGTGGAAATAAAAGCGAAAGTGCATGATTTAACTAATTACTCTTATACTATTAACGAAAATAGAAGTAAATACTATCCAAAAACCGGTGTCACAACTCACGAACATTCTATAGATTTCTACAAATATTGGTCTTAAAGAAGAGAATACATCGGTCTCGAAAGTAAATAAAATAGAGGGACGCCAGGGCCTGCGGACGCCTGCAGGTCTACCTTGGGTCTCCTATATGCAGTAACAACAACTAACCTCTCGATCAATCACTAGCTTTGAAATATACACAGAAAGTGCAGAGTGCAGTATCAGTACAATCAACCCCATGTAGTGGTAAGTGACGAGCCTAACCTCGATGAGGTAGTGATGAGACTACGGCGGGGCATATCAACATATATAACCTGCAACAGTTGATATTAAAACAGAAGGAAATACAGAATGAAATATAATAGAATTGGCATTAAATAAACACGAATCCCAGTCTTCTACCAATACTCAGCTATAACCAATCCTTAAAGGAGTTCCAACACCACAATAATGAGCCTCAGCAGAAATGAATACATAAACATCAATTGATGCGGCATACATCCCGATCCCATCATATAATCAATAACGGTATAAATATTCACCCTTATTACTCCTTGTTGCGGAGTGCAACGCGATCACTAAAGGAAAAATGGTCTTTAGGGACGAGAAAAATGGTCCCTAATAGTTGTGAAAGAGCTTTTATTGGGACGAGACTAGCCCGTGCCTCCGAGGAGAGTGCGTTGTCCATTGGAGCGGCGGTTCCTTAAGGCCAACAAGGGTAGGGCTACTTAGGAGGGTGTTTCGTCGTTGAGTAGGCCTTGCCGGCTTCCTGTTGTGGTAGGTTTTGGTGTGATCCCTCCACGTATTGGATATTTGAGCTTCGATTCGAGTCGATATTGCCGCAGAACTGCAGCATGATTCTTTGAAGAGTCCAGATTGGGAACAGCCAGTGCCCGGAGTGACATAGCACTAAGCTAAACTGTGGATGGTGAAGGAGTGGCGATTTATCGCTGATGATTTGAGCAAGACTGGAGCGGGCCTTCGAAGAGAGAATTTGCTTGCAGGGGCTTACTCGAGGAGCACCGATATGGCTAAATTTAGGTTTATAGAAGACCCTCGATCGTGCTTAAAATAGCAGAGAGCGCGTGAGGTACAGATCCCGAAGGGAAGTCTTTGAAAAGATTCTCGCAAGGGGTTTTGATCTCTCGAGGGAAATTAGCCCAAAGGAGAGGAGCACCGATGCCAAATTCCCGCTGCCCAATGCTGAGGATGATGAGGAGAAGTCCGTTGGGCTATGACTGTCGGAAAGAAGCGAAATGATCGCTTCTTGCCTCCTTTGCTATGTATATACGGTTTTCAATATTCTACGAAGGTTGGGGTTGCGGATTGTCGTCAATACGTAGTAATAAGAGGGAGAACCCCCCAACTTATATTTTTGTATTTCCGCTTGTTGGATTTTCAATTGGGTCAATTTGATCCCGGACCTCCTGTAAGGCTTGTATGTTTTACTAGTTGTCGAATTCAGTCTTCGAGTCGGGATCCAACCTAAGCTTATTTTATCCTCGAGATTGATGCTCGTTTGGGTTGGCGATGACAGCTTTTATTTCTCGCCTTTGGGCGTTTGGTTGTTTTAGCTTATTTAGGGTCCAGTCTCCGAGTCACGTTGCGATTCGAGCTTTAATTGATCCTTGAGCTGTCAGTTTTGGCAGGTGACAAGGGCTCTTATGCTTTTGGTCATAGAGACCTTTTGATATGTGGCCCGTAGGCTTGTTTAGTTAATTATTTTGGATTCGGTCTCCAAATTGAGTTACGATTCGAGCTTACTTTAATCCTCAAGTTGTCAATTTGGCTGGCGACAATGACTTTTACGTTTTTTGGTCATAGAGACCTTTTGATATGTGGCCCGTAGGCTTGCTTAGCTAGCGACAATGACTCTTACGCTATTTTTGCCCGTGGGCTTTTTGTAGGATTGTTTTCCGCTCGTTAAGGTCTTTTGAAAGATTTTTACCTGACCCGTCGTCGGTTTTGGAAGAGCCTCGATTTCAAGTCATTATCGGCGATATTTTGGGCACCTCAGAAGGTTCATAGCCCGTTGTTTGCCTACTGAGGGAAGCCTGTTTTAACCGGTTCTTTACGAAGTTTATACGAAGTAGTGGCCTGCAATTTTTGATTGGCGATGGTCGGGCGTCCATGAGTCACGTTATTTTGGCGGTATCAGCCATTTTGACCGTAGTCATGTGCATTTGGACGTAGCCATTTTTGATCCCGAGTGACAGTTTAGGCGTCTACATCGAGGGTATGCCCTTTCAGGGTTCTTACAAATGCGACGTATAGCCTAAACTTCGGAATTTTCATGCCTGTTGAGGTATTACAGTTTGTCATGCCTATTGAGGTCTTACAGCTTGTCATGCCTATTGAGGTCTTACAGTTTTTTCGGTAATTTAGTATGGCGATTATCGTCAGTCTCCAAGTCATCAAGTTGTTTAAGCGTGAAGACCGCTTCTTATGAACTCGGAGCTGTATTTTTGGGGCTTTACAAGCCCGGAGTTCCAGTCCTGGAGTTATGCGAGTGCCCAATTGCAGGAATTAAGTCTATGAGTATTCCGAAATGCATTTGGTGAAGAGATCCCTGTTGAGAATGCTCTGTGATTTCCCCGTTCGGAGAACGGAGTGCTGGAAAACGTCCTTTGATCCGTTGGGTCAATATACCTTGCTGTGTTTGCCCAACCTATATCGGGCCAGAGCTGATCGCTTGCGGGTTTGTCCCGCCTGAAAAATATTACAGTCTCATAGCCTCGACCCGGAGGCCGTTTAGGGTGTTTTGAACTGTTGGCACCTGTTCCTGCGTTTTTCGGGATGTTTCAGGGGAAAGATTTGTTATTTTACTCTAGGAAGGAGTTCCCTTCTCCAAAAAGCATTTTTTTTTATTTGTTTGATACAATAGTACTTGTTTTTGCCAACGAGGCCTGAATACACCGGTGTTTCGATGCATCGTTTTTCTTACAGGAAACCTTGTCTGGTGTTTTTCGGAATTCCCACGAGTGGGCCATTTTTTGGGGGAAATGCCTTCTCACTTTTCAATGGCCGCTGGGTTTGTTCCAAAAATTTTGCAGAGTTCCCCTCCTGGTGGCTTGGAGACGTTGCCTCGTTAAAAACCTTTCTGGTAAAAACCTTTCTTTTTAGGATAAAAACTCGATCAAAGGAAAAGAGTGCAATGGGTGCGCCTTTGGGACTTTGGGGTTCCGTAGCAGTACTAACGTCTGGGCAGCTTTCGATTTGGGTGTCTGCGCGAGGGTTAATCTCGGATTTGAAAAAATAACATAAAAAAGGAATGGTTGTACCTTAAAGTTACATGCGCAGGCGACGTCTTGGGACTTAGCCTATTATAACTTCCTGGGGGCGGAGGTGCGGTGCAAATTTTTCACTTTTCTTTGTGAAGTTCGATCGGGGGCGAGACCTGGTCTGCTCGTGGTTTCATTTGGGGGTGGAAGTATTAGCACTGGCACTACATCGTGTATAACATACATTTCCCTTGCCGCGTGCTGTTACCCATATACGGTCTTGATCCCGTCCTTTGTCAGGAATTTTATCACCTGATGGAGGGTGGATGGTACTGCTCTCATGTAGTGTATCCAGGGTCGTCCGAATAAGGCATTATATCTCATATCTCCCTCGATGACATGGAACATGGCATTTTGGGTTGTGCAAGCCACGGTAACTGGGAGGATGATTTCTCTCTTCGTTGTTTCGCTAGACATGTTGAAACCGTTGAGGACCCGAGTGGCGGGCACGATTCATTCAAGCAGCCCGGGTCGTTCTATTACCTTCGCCCTGATGATATTGGCCGAGCTACCTGGATCCACGAGTACACGTTTTATCTTAAATGAATTTATAATAAAGGAGATTACCAGGGCATCATTGTGGGGTTGAGATAGGTTCACAGTGTCTTTCTCGCTGAACGTGAGGGCATCTTCTGGGATATATCCCCGAGTCCGTTTTTCCCTGGTGATAGATATCTTTGTTCTTCTCACTACCGGTTCCTGCAGGGCATTGACGCCCCCATGATCATGTGGATGACATGTCGTGGTTCGTTTGCCTCATTTTTCTTGGTCGCCTCCCTCTCTCAGAATTGATTTTTGGCCTGATCGCTGAGAAATTCCTGGAGATGCCCTTTGTTGAGTAGTCGAGCCACCTCCTCTCGTAGCTGATGGCAGTCCTCAATCCTGTGATCGTGCGTGTTGTGAAACTCGCATACTAGGTTGTAATTTCTCTGTGAAGGGTCTGACTGTATCGGTTTGGGCCACTTTTCGTCCCTGATCTTGCCGATAGCAAACTAGATGTCTGAAACATCGACGCAGAAGTTGTATTCCGATAAATGGGGCACGTTAGTTGGTGCTATGTTTCGATCGAACCTGGTTCTTTTGATGAGTCGTCGAGGGTCCTGTCCTCGATTTATCCTTCTATCATTGCGAGATAGTTTGCATCTTGGGATGTTCCTCCTGTCTTGGAGGTACAACTGGTACCTTTCTTTGTTTGGTCTCGCTTCTCTTACCAGGAGTCTGCTTGGGTATACCAAGCCCAAAGGGTCTCCCAGTTGGTCATCCTCGGCCCTGATCTTTGACTGGTGCCAATTGTGGATGTCTGACCAAGTCACGCTCGGGTATTCGATCAGGTTCTGCTTCATCTGCTTCGAGGCCACCAAACTTCGTTCGTTTAGGCCTTGGGTGAAGGCCTGTACCACCCAGTCGTCAGAGATGGGTGGCAGTTCCATTCATTCCATTTGGAAGCGGGACACTAATTCCCGAAGCATCTCATTCTCTCTTTGTTTGATTTTGAAAACATTGGACTTCCTCATTTCTACCTTGATGGTTCTAGCGTGCGCCTTTATGAATGAGTCTACTAGCATGGCGAATGAATCTATGGAGTCGAAATCCAAGTTGTGATACCATATCATGGCCCCCTTCTAAAGTGTTTCTCCAAATTTTTTTAGCAGCACGAACTCGATTTCATCATTTTTTATATCATTGCCTTTTACAGCGCAGGTATAGGCGGTGAGGTGCTCGTTGGGATCGATGGTGCCATTGTATTTGGAGAGTTCTGACATCCTGAATTTTATAGGAATGGGCTTCGGGGCCGCTTCCTCGGGGAACGTCCTCTGTACAAATTTCTTCAAATCCAGACCTTTTAGGACCGGGGGTGCTCCCAGGATATAATCCACTCGAGAGTTGTAGGTCTCGACTTTTTTATCGTTGGCTGCAATCATTTTTTCACCCGATTCGATCGTTTTGGAAAGATTCTCCAGCTTCTTCACTATGGTGGGGTCAGCCGTTGACCCGATATCATTTGATCTTTCGGGTATTTGCTCGGCAGGGGGGAGCTATCTCCGGTGCTGGTGTGCTGGGAGTTCTCGGATGGCTTTGCAACTGAGCAATGGCCAGTTGTTATGCTTGCAAAATTTCAAAAATAACGTGAAGACTAACTTCCTGTTCTTCCCAGGCCGGGGTTTTATGAACTTCCTGTCGGTCAATGTGTCGCACGCTTCTGTCGGCGTGAGTAATTTTGTTGACTTGCTGTGCGTCCTGTGAGTCCGCGTCCTCTAGTACTGGTCCTGGTGCGTTATCGAGATCCTGTAGTGGTGCTCCGGCGGCCGGGATAGCTACACCATTTTCCCCATGATCTTCGAGGCGGTCGTTCTCATCTCTGTTCACTGAGCCAGACATTTTTACCTGAAATCAAAGGATCTTGGACAAGAAAAAGTGTGAAAGATGATATGCGTTCGTGTAATGAAACTAGCAAGAAAATAATTACTATTATTTTTAGCCCCACGGTGGACGCCAAACTATTTACCATGAAAATGGTAACGATAATTAAATTTATGAAATGGGGCTCTAAAAATACGTGATCTATTTCCAGGCTAGTTGTTAGAGCAGATGATGCTAGTAATATAAAATTTAACGATGAAGCATGAGATAAAATGAGATACTGATCGAACCAAAGGGACTGCTCCCCGGATGTAAGTTTGGCCGATGGGGACTTCGAGGTCGACTTCGAGTTCGAGCTCGAGCTATCGGGGACGATCGAGAGTAGTATAACAGCTAGAGATATAATCAAACGAAGCTATTTATAACTGAAATTGAGTTGTATGATGAAGAACACATATAGAGGCAAAGGATATCGAGGTATCCTCAGTATCAGTGAGAGCCAATAAGTTTAGTAAGAAGAGAGAGAGAAAGATATTATTGCACGTTGTAGAATTGTGGGAGCCTGCCATACAGGGTATTAATGGCTCCCCTTTTATAGGAGGGAGGAGCCTAAACTTAGTTACAAGATACGTTGCGCGATAAAGAAAAGGAGATGGGACAGGCAACTAGCTTTATGATGTGTGCGTGGACCAATGTCGAGCTGCTCGAACAAATTTAGTCGACCCCGGATACTTTCTTTGGGAACTTTCAGCGTTCGGCGGGGTTTCGGTCGATGTTACCTTCGGCTGGACGTCGATACATCCTGAGGAAAATGGCCGGCTCGAGACCCCGGACCTCTGGAGTGATCTATCGAACCATTTTGCCAATGAGAAGTTGGTCCTCCGATTTTACCGTGCACATTATTAACCCATGTTTAATTAATTATCCAAAATAATTTTTTGACAATATATTTAATATACTAAACCGTACAAGCCTAAATCTACATTATAAAAACACAAGATCATTACAGAAAATGTTAATTGACTTTTTATCCTATAAAATAAATTTTATATTGAATAAATTATAATTTAAATATTTTATTAATATTTTGCACTTCAAATTTAATTAAAAATTTACGTATTAATTCTTTTCTTATTAGAACTATATTAAAAGTACAGATATTTAGATCTTCAAAATAGATGATATATATTTAAGAAATATATAAATTAATATGTATATACAAATGGATTCAATAACTTTTCACTATAATTTGTTTGCCCTATTAAATTTCAGATTTAGTAATGTTTATTTGCCCACACACATTTCGACAAAGTTATGTAAATCATAATTTTTTTTATCTCATCAATTAGAACCTCGCTGCTTGGGTAACATTGAAACCTTTGAAGGAAGATAAAGGAAATATAAATGTCATTTTTTTAATTTATGTTATAAAGAATCATAAAAAAGTACAACTAATTAATCGTGTCGATGCCTTCTTGAATGAACTTGAGAATATCTTATGCAAAATATTTTCAGAAAACTTTTTAAATCTTCAGGGGTTATGTGCTTTATTGAAGCTAAAAAAGAATCACATTAACTTGTGAAATTCAATTGATAAAATTATAAAATTAGAACAAATTTTTGTCACGACCCGGATTTTCCACCTTCGGGACAGTGATGGCGCCTAACATTATACTCGCTAGGCAAGACAATATTACAGAATATTACACCTTTTTCCTTTATCTTTTTATAATTTAACATTTAACAATACTAAATTAGTGGAAATAAAAGCGAAAGTGCATGATTTAACTAATTACTCTTATACTATTAACGAAAATAGAAGTAAATACTATCCAAAAACCGGTGTCACAACTCACGAACATTCTATAGATTTCTACAAATATTGGTCTTAAAGAAGAGAATACATCGGTCTCGAAAGTAAATAAAATAGAGGGACGCCAGGGCCTGCGGACGCCTGCAGGTCTACCTTGGGTCTCCTATATGCAGTAACAACAACTAACCTCTCGATCAATCACTAGCTTTGAAATATACACAGAAAGTGCAGAGTGCAGTATCAGTACAATCAACCCCATGTAGTGGTAAGTGACGAGCCTAACCTCGATGAGGTAGTGATGAGACTACGGCGGGGCATATCAACATATATAACCTGCAACAGTTGATATTAAAACAGAAGGAAATACAGAATGAAATATAATAGAATTGGCATTAAATAAACACGAATCCCAGTCTTCTACCAATACTCAGCTATAACCAATCCTTAAAGGAGTTCCAACACCACAATAATGAGCCTCAGCAGAAATGAATACATAAACATCAATTGATGCGGCATACATCCCGATCCCATCATATAATCAATAACGGTATAAATATTCACCCTTATTACTCCTTGTTGCGGAGTGCAACGCGATCACTAAAGGAAAAATGGTCTTTAGGGACGAGAAAAATGGTCCCTAATAGTTGTGAAAGAGCTTTTATTGGGACGAGACTAGCCCGTGCCTCCGAGGAGAGTGCGTTGTCCATTGGAGCGGCGGTTCCTTAAGGCCAACAAGGGTAGGGCTACTTAGGAGGGTGTTTCGTCGTTGAGTAGGCCTTGCCGGCTTCCTGTTGTGGTAGGTTTTGGTGTGATCCCTCCACGTATTGGATATTTGAGCTTCGATTCGAGTCGATATTGCCGCAGAACTGCAGCATGATTCTTTGAAGAGTCCAGATTGGGAACAGCCAGTGCCCGGAGTGACATAGCACTAAGCTAAACTGTGGATGGTGAAGGAGTGGCGATTTATCGCTGATGATTTGAGCAAGACTGGAGCGGGCCTTCGAAGAGAGAATTTGCTTGCAGGGGCTTACTCGAGGAGCACCGATATGGCTAAATTTAGGTTTATAGAAGACCCTCGATCGTGCTTAAAATAGCAGAGAGCGCGTGAGGTACAGATCCCGAAGGGAAGTCTTTGAAAAGATTCTCGCAAGGGGTTTTGATCTCTCGAGGGAAATTAGCCCAAAGGAGAGGAGCACCGATGCCAAATTCCCGCTGCCCAATGCTGAGGATGATGAGGAGAAGTCCGTTGGGCTATGACTGTCGGAAAGAAGCGAAATGATCGCTTCTTGCCTCCTTTGCTATGTATATACGGTTTTCAATATTCTACGAAGGTTGGGGTTGCGGATTGTCGTCAATACGTAGTAATAAGAGGGAGAACCCCCCAACTTATATTTTTGTATTTCCGCTTGTTGGATTTTCAATTGGGTCAATTTGATCCCGGACCTCCTGTAAGGCTTGTATGTTTTACTAGTTGTCGAATTCAGTCTTCGAGTCGGGATCCAACCTAAGCTTATTTTATCCTCGAGATTGATGCTCGTTTGGGTTGGCGATGACAGCTTTTATTTCTCGCCTTTGGGCGTTTGGTTGTTTTAGCTTATTTAGGGTCCAGTCTCCGAGTCACGTTGCGATTCGAGCTTTAATTGATCCTTGAGCTGTCAGTTTTGGCAGGTGACAAGGGCTCTTATGCTTTTGGTCATAGAGACCTTTTGATATGTGGCCCGTAGGCTTGTTTAGTTAATTATTTTGGATTCGGTCTCCAAATTGAGTTACGATTCGAGCTTACTTTAATCCTCAAGTTGTCAATTTGGCTGGCGACAATGACTTTTACGTTTTTTGGTCATAGAGACCTTTTGATATGTGGCCCGTAGGCTTGCTTAGCTAGCGACAATGACTCTTACGCTATTTTTGCCCGTGGGCTTTTTGTAGGATTGTTTTCCGCTCGTTAAGGTCTTTTGAAAGATTTTTACCTGACCCGTCGTCGGTTTTGGAAGAGCCTCGATTTCAAGTCATTATCGGCGATATTTTGGGCACCTCAGAAGGTTCATAGCCCGTTGTTTGCCTACTGAGGGAAGCCTGTTTTAACCGGTTCTTTACGAAGTTTATACGAAGTAGTGGCCTGCAATTTTTGATTGGCGATGGTCGGGCGTCCATGAGTCACGTTATTTTGGCGGTATCAGCCATTTTGACCGTAGTCATGTGCATTTGGACGTAGCCATTTTTGATCCCGAGTGACAGTTTAGGCGTCTACATCGAGGGTATGCCCTTTCAGGGTTCTTACAAATGCGACGTATAGCCTAAACTTCGGAATTTTCATGCCTGTTGAGGTATTACAGTTTGTCATGCCTATTGAGGTCTTACAGCTTGTCATGCCTATTGAGGTCTTACAGTTTTTTCGGTAATTTAGTATGGCGATTATCGTCAGTCTCCAAGTCATCAAGTTGTTTAAGCGTGAAGACCGCTTCTTATGAACTCGGAGCTGTATTTTTGGGGCTTTACAAGCCCGGAGTTCCAGTCCTGGAGTTATGCGAGTGCCCAATTGCAGGAATTAAGTCTATGAGTATTCCGAAATGCATTTGGTGAAGAGATCCCTGTTGAGAATGCTCTGTGATTTCCCCGTTCGGAGAACGGAGTGCTGGAAAACGTCCTTTGATCCGTTGGGTCAATATACCTTGCTGTGTTTGCCCAACCTATATCGGGCCAGAGCTGATCGCTTGCGGGTTTGTCCCGCCTGAAAAATATTACAGTCTCATAGCCTCGACCCGGAGGCCGTTTAGGGTGTTTTGAACTGTTGGCACCTGTTCCTGCGTTTTTCGGGATGTTTCAGGGGAAAGATTTGTTATTTTACTCTAGGAAGGAGTTCCCTTCTCCAAAAAGCATTTTTTTTTATTTGTTTGATACAATAGTACTTGTTTTTGCCAACGAGGCCTGAATACACCGGTGTTTCGATGCATCGTTTTTCTTACAGGAAACCTTGTCTGGTGTTTTTCGGAATTCCCACGAGTGGGCCATTTTTTGGGGGAAATGCCTTCTCACTTTTCAATGGCCGCTGGGTTTGTTCCAAAAATTTTGCAGAGTTCCCCTCCTGGTGGCTTGGAGACGTTGCCTCGTTAAAAACCTTTCTGGTAAAAACCTTTCTTTTTAGGATAAAAACTCGATCAAAGGAAAAGAGTGCAATGGGTGCGCCTTTGGGACTTTGGGGTTCCGTAGCAGTACTAACGTCTGGGCAGCTTTCGATTTGGGTGTCTGCGCGAGGGTTAATCTCGGATTTGAAAAAATAACATAAAAAAGGAATGGTTGTACCTTAAAGTTACATGCGCAGGCGACGTCTTGGGACTTAGCCTATTATAACTTCCTGGGGGCGGAGGTGCGGTGCAAATTTTTCACTTTTCTTTGTGAAGTTCGATCGGGGGCGAGACCTGGTCTGCTCGTGGTTTCATTTGGGGGTGGAAGTATTAGCACTGGCACTACATCGTGTATAACATACATTTCCCTTGCCGCGTGCTGTTACCCATATACGGTCTTGATCCCGTCCTTTGTCAGGAATTTTATCACCTGATGGAGGGTGGATGGTACTGCTCTCATGTAGTGTATCCAGGGTCGTCCGAATAAGGCATTATATCTCATATCTCCCTCGATGACATGGAACATGGCATTTTGGGTTGTGCAAGCCACGGTAACTGGGAGGATGATTTCTCTCTTCGTTGTTTCGCTAGACATGTTGAAACCGTTGAGGACCCGAGTGGCGGGCACGATTCGTTCAAGCAGCCCGGGTCGTTCTATTACCTTCGCCCTGATGATATTGGCCGAGCTACCTGGATCCACGAGTACACGTTTTATCTTAAATGAATTTATAATAAAGGAGATTACCAGGTCATCATTGTGGGGTTGAGATAGGCCACAGTGTCTTCCACGCTGAACGTGAGGGCATCATCTGGGATATATCCCCGAGTCCATTTTCCCTGGTGATGGATATCTTTGTTCTTCTCACTACCGGTTCCTGTGGGGCATCGGCGCCCCCATGATCATGTGGATGACATGTCGTGGTTCGTTTGCCTCATTTTTCTTGGTCTCCTCCCTCTCTCGGAATTGATTTTTGGCCTGATCGCAGAGAAATTCCTGGAGATGCCCTTTGTTGAGTAGTCGAGCCACCTCCTCTCGTAGCTGATGGCAGTCCTCAATCCTGTGACCGTGCGTGTTGTGAAACTCACATACTAGGTTGTAATTTCCCTGTGAAGGGTCTAACTGTATCGGTTTGGGCCACTTGGCATCCCTGATCTTGCCGTTAGTGAACTAGATGTCTGAAACATCGACGCAGAAGTTGTATTCCGATAAATGGGGCACGTTAGTTGGTGCTATGTTTCGATCGAACCTGGTTCTTTTGATGAGTCGTCGAGGGTCCTGTCCTCGATTTATCCTTCGATCGTTGCGAGGTACTTTGCGGCTTGGGATGTTCCTCCTGTCTTGGAGGTACGACTGGTACCTTTCTTTGTTTGGTCTCGCTTCTCTTACCAGGAGTCTGCTTGGGTATACCAAGCCCGAAGGGGCTCCCAGTTGGTCATCCTCGGCCCTGATCTTTGACTGGTGCCAGTTGTGGATGTCTGACCAAGTCACGCTCGGGTATTCGATCAGGTTCTGCTTCAGCTGCTTCGAGGCCACCAAGCTTCGTTCGTTTAGGCCTTGGGTGAAGGCCTGTACCACCCAGTCGTCAGAGATGTGTGGCAGTTCCATTCGTTCCATTTGGAAGCGGGACACTAATTCCTGCAGCATCTCATTCTCTCTTTGCTTGATTTTGAAAACGTTGGACTTCCTCATTTCTACCTTGATGGCTCCAGCGTGCGCCTTTATGAAAGAGTCTACTAGCATGGCGAATGAATCTATGGAGTCGAAAGCCAAGTTGTGATACCATATCATGGCCCCCTTCGAAAGTGTTTCTCCAAATTTTTTAGCAACACGAACTCGATTTCATCATTTTTTATATCATTGCCTTTTACAGCGCAGGTATAGGCGGTGACGTGCTCGTTGGGATCGATGGTGCCATTGTATTTGGAGAGTTCCGACATCCTGAATTTTATAGGAATGGGCTTCGGGGCCGCTTCCTCGGGGAACGTCCTCTGTACAAATTTCTTCAAATCCAGACCTTTTAGGACCGGGGGTGCTCCCAGGATATGATCCACTCAAGAGTTGTAGGTCTCGACTTTTTTATCGTTGGCTGCAATCATTTTTTCACCCGATTCGATCCTTTTGGTAAGATCCTCCAGCTTCTTCACTATGGTGGGGTCAGCCGTTGACCCGATATCATTTGATCTTTTGGGTGTTTGCTCGGCGGGGGGAGCTATCTCCGGTGCTGGTGTGCTGGGAGTTCTCGGATGGCTTTGCAACTGAGCAATGGCCAGTAGTTATGCCTGCAACATTTCAAAAATAACGTGAAGACTAACTTCCTGTTCTTCCCAGGCCGGGGTTTTATGAACTTCCTGTCGGTCGCTGTGTCACACGCTTCTGTCGGCGTGAGTAGTTTCGTTGACTTGCGGTGCGTCCTGTGAGTCCGCGTCCGCAAGTACTGGTCCGGGTGCGTTATCGAGATCCTGTAGTGGTGCTCCAACAGCCGGGATAGCTACACCATTTTCCCCATGATCTTCGAGGCGGTCATTCTCATCTCTGTTCACTGAGCCAGACATTTTTACCTGAAATCAAAGGATCTTGGACAAGAAAAAGTGTGAAAGATGATATGCGTTCGTGTAATGAAACTAGCAAGAAAATAATTACTATTATTTTAAGCCCCACGGTGGGCGCCAAACTGTTTACCGTAAAAATGGTAAAGATAATTAAATTTATGAAATGGGGCTCTAAAAATACGTGATCTATTCCCAGGCTAGTTGTTAGAGCAGATGATGCTAGTAATATAAAATTTATAGATGAAGCATGAGATAAAATGAGATACAGATCGAACCAAAGGGACTGCTACCCGGATGTAAGCTTGGCCGATGGGGACTTCGAGGTCGACCTCGAGTTCGAGCTCGGGCTATCGCTATCGCGGACGATCGAGAGTAGTATAACGGCTAGAGATATAATCAAACGAAGCTATTTATAACTGAAATTGAGTTGTATGATGAAGAACACATATAGAGGCAAAGGATATCGAGGTATCCTCAGTATCAGTGAGAGCCAAAAAGTTTTAGTAAGAAGAGAGAGAGAAAGATATTATTGCACGTTGTAGAATTAGTTACAAGATACGTTGCGCGATAAAGAAAAGGAGATGGGACAGGAAACTAGCTTTATGACATGTGCGTGGACCAATGTCGAGCTGCTCGAACAAATTTAGTCGACCCCGGATACTTTCTTCGGGAACTTTCAGCGTTCGGCGGGGTTTCGGTCGATGTTACCTTCGGCTGGACGTCGACACATCCTGAGGAAAATGGCCGGCTCGAGACCCCAGACCTCTAGAGTGATCTATCGAACCATTTTGCCAATGAGAAGTTGGTCCTCCGATTTCACCGTGCACATTATTAACCCATGTTTACTTAATTATCCAAAATAATTTTTTGTCAATATATTTAATAAACCGTACAAGCCTAAATCTACATTATAAAAACACAAGATCTTTACAGAAAATGTTAATTGACTTTTTATCCTATAAAATAAATTTTATATTGAATAAATTATAATTTAAATATTTTATTAATATTTTGCACTTCAAAATTAATTAAAAATTTACGAATTAATTCTTTTCTTATTAGAACTATATTAAAAGTACAGATATTTAGATCTTCAAAAAAGATGATATATATTTAAGAAATATATAAATTAATATGTATATACAAATGGATTCAATAACTTTTCACTATAATTTGTTTGCCCTATTAAATTTCAGATTTTGTAATGTTTATTTGCCCACACACATTTCGACAAAGTTATGTAAATCATAATTTTTTTTATCTCATCAATTAGAACCTCGCTGCTTGGATAACATTGAAACCTTTGAAGGGAGATAAAGGAAATATAAAAGTCATTTTTTAATTTATGTTATAAAGAATCATAAAATAGTACAACTAATTAATCATGTCGATACCTTCTTGAATGAACTTGAGAATATCTTATGCAAAATATTTTCAGAAAACTTTTTAAATCTTCAGGGGTTATGTGCTTTATTGAAGATAAAAAAGAATCACAATAACTTGTGAAATTCAATTGATAAAATTATAAAATTAGAACAAATTTTTGTCACGACCCGGATTTTCCACCTTCGGGACAGTGATGGCGCCTAACATTGTACTCTCTAGGCAAGACAACGTTACAGAATATTACACCTTTTTCCTTTATCTTTTTACAATTTAACATTTAACAATACTAAATTAGTGGAAATAAAAGCGAAAGTGCATGATTTTACTAATTACTCTTATACTATTAACGAAAACAGAAGTAAATACTATCCAAAAACTGGTATCACAACTCACGAACATTCTATAGATTTCTACAAATATTGGTCTTAAAGAAGAGAATACATCGGTCTCGAAAGTAAATAAAATAGAGATATAGAAAATTGAAGGGGACGCCAGGGCCTGCGGACGCCTGCAGGTCTACCTTGGGTCTCCTGTATGCAGTAACAACTAACCTCTCGATCAACCACTAGCTTTGAAATATACACAGAAAGTGCAGAGTGCATTATCAGTACAATCGACCCCATGTAGTGGTAAGTGCCGAGCCTAACCTCGACGAGGTAGTGACGAGGCTAAGGCGGGGCATATCAACAAATATAACCTGCAACAGTTGATATTAAAACAGAAGGAAATACAGAATGAAATATAACAGAATTGGCATTAAATAAACACGAATCCCAGTCTTCTACCAATACTCAGCTATAACCAATCCTTAAAGGAGTTTCAACACCACAATAATGAGCCTCAGCAGAAATGAATACATAAACATCAATTGATGCGGCGCACATCCCGATCCCATCATATAATCAATAACGGTATAAATATTCACCCTTATTACTCCTTGTTGCGGAGTGCAACCCGATCACTAAAGGAAAAATGGTCTTTAGGGACGAGAAAAATGGTCCCTAATAGTCCAATTCTGGTCTTCAAAGGTCAATAGCGACCAGAAAAATCTGGTCGCCGCCGGTTGCTAAAGGCTTCGTCGCTAAAAGTTAATAACGACGAGTTGAGAAGCTGGTCTTTAAAGTGTTTTTACGACCAGCATACTACTGGTCTTAGGCAAAGACCCATCTGGTGCTTATATATTTTTAGCGACCAGCTTGTATGGTCCTATAAAGTTTTTAATGACCAAAAAGGCCTAATTGCTGAACCTTTCATATCCAATTTATCACCAGAATATTATGCAATTTGCAATAAAGATAATTCAGCTCAATACAACATAATTATCAATAACATCAAGCTTATATATATATATATATATATACACACACATACATATTAAGGTTAAATCACTAAGACCTTGATACAGATTTCAATAACACGTCCAACACAAGGAGGGGGACATGTGCCTTACCTCCTACATATATCATAGCATTTACATTTTACATACTACAACCATCTAAATATACTCGCTATACAAGTTTGTCTAATACATTTCAAAATTCTTGCTAGTGTAGCATCTTGATGTGGAATTTGTTACTCGGAGTAAATTAATGCTATAGGTATTTTTCATGTCTTCTTTAGGGTAGTAAACTTTCGTGTTTTGTGTTCAACGTCTTTGTGTTGGATATATTTGGACCTTTATCTTGTGCCTGCACATATTAACACCACATATTAGCCTATACAACCAGGAAATAAATCCAAATGAAATAACTTACTATATAGTAAACATTTACAGTAATTGTCCATTTGGATGGAATACTCCACTGTACTCAAATGAAATAAGGTAGCCGTGAATTCTAGTAGTTAAACTAATTCCTATAAACATGAAAGGAAAATATTTGGATCAGAAAATTTCCAACTATAGCATCTTTAGGACATCATAATAGCATGCAAGTACCCCCAATGTCTAAATTGTCCAATTCTCCAACAAGAGCACATTTTACTTACAAAAATTAATCACATAGTTTACTATCTTTCATTTGCGATTCATTTTTACACTTTGAGATTGGTTTTACTAAATGTGCACTTAATTTGCTATAACAAAAAAATTAAAGCTAAGCAAGCTGTCAATGACCTCATGTATTCCTAATTTTACTAAAGTTCTGACAAAAAAGTTTACAGTCTCATGATAAAGGTGACTACAGAGCTAGAACTTTTCAGCGGTGATATATTTATAAATAATTAAGAAAAAAGAAGAAAGAACAAAGTACACACACGCACTGAGAATTTAGTTCGATTACCTGGTTGTCAATGACTCTGACTGTTAGGTATTCTTGCTTATACAATGTATCTAACATGGCTTGGAGATACCATTCAATCTAAAGCTGCATCACAACCGAAAGACCCACTTATATGATGATTTAATCTGTTTGCTAGAACAACTAGAACCTATCACAAACACACACTAGATATGAAATGACACTAACTCCAGTGCATTGAAATATTCAGCACTAGGAATTTTTTATAAGCCAACCAAAACAACAGGAAAGACGACACCATCTAAACTGTCATACTGGAAACAAGAGCAATAACATTGGATAATATAACATAACTAGCGATAGATATTCATTCAGTTAGCTTGGCAACAGATTATCAGAATTTAAATGTTTCCTCAACAACTATTTTTTAAATTTCCAAGCTCTTCAGAGGCCATCTAGCCAGATTATTTCATCCAAAAAGAAGACTTAGGACTCTTGTAGGCCATACTATAATTTTTAGGCCCATAGAAATAACGACTCCTATTCTCTGCATAATTTGATGAAATGACTAGAAATTCCATAATTTGCTGGGAAATTTAACTAAATAGTTGCACCTGAAGTTCAAGTCATGGAGTAGTATATAGCTGACAATATTTACTCCAACAACACTTTGGTTCACCAATATACATGTGTTATGCAGTTTAGAGTGTTGTTATTCAATGTCGTGCAGACTTTTTCCATAATAAAATTCATCCATTCCCCTTTTACAAGATAGATGAGTCATGAAGATCCAGGGGAAGTGGCCATCTAGACATGAGTTTCCAAAACCATGCAAGTTATGTCAATCAACACGACCACCTCCACTGAGCCTTGACCAAACATGTCTGAATGTTTCTCTGACAGCACATAAAATGGAGCATTGATTTATCCCACTCAAACAACATAAGCTTGCAACCATCAACAACTGTTATCTCTACAGGAAAAAGTTGAGATGAAATAAGAAATCATCACCACAAATGTATCATACCTCATCAACCCCAGGACTTCGATCGAGCCTAATTTTTCGATCAAGCCCACCTTACATGGAAGCACTCCCCAATAGCATAGTTTCCATTGCCAATTTAAGTATTTCTTGATGAAAACCATACACCTGGAAAGAACGTATGAAATTAAATTTGGATGACATAGCCAAACTACAACCTAAGATAGTGCCAAACTCATAACTAAATCAAGGTTTAATTGAAAGTTTCAAGCTTGGAACTTAGTAGTTACAATATCTAGCATGCAATTAGATAAGATGTTCTTACCATTCCGTTTAACCCGCTAGATTCTGCTCCATTCAGAACCGAGTCTGATATTTCAGTGACAGCAACAAAAAGGATATTTGATCCTGCTGATTTTAACTGCATAAGAAACAGCTTATGCGGCACCATTGACAATTGCAAAGCAACCACGACAACAAAATTAACTATAGAACCTACAAATTTCCCTAGATCACCGAAGTATCTTTTAGTTCCAGAAAACCCTTTACCGTCAATACACTTACTAATGAGTTTGAAAGTACCTATCATCCAAAACGCAAGCAAAGACTTCAATAAGGCAACATACACAAATAAAAAGAAAACATCATACTTGCCAGTAAATTCTAACAGAAGAGACCTGCAGCAAATATTGTCAAGCTAATTCTTCATATAAAGCAAAATAGGACCGGAAAAGCAGCTGATGTCATCACTTTCATGAAAATTGGGTATAAAGTACTGTGTAACAGTCAACCCTCAGGGGTTGGCCTAATGACAATTGACTTGAGCCTTGGGGTATACTCCCATTCAAGGTCTCAAGTTCGAAACCCACTGGGTGCAAACAATTTCTGAGGGCCATCAGACTGGGTAAAAGTCCTGATATCCTATTTAATATATTCGCACCTAAAATTCAAATTTGCGAATAGTTTTATGGTTTGGAAACTCTCCTTGACTTATATTTGTTCTAGTAATCAGGTTGGATTATGTTACAAATAATCTCATTAAGAATTTCAAATTGAAAGAACTTTCTCTGTCATAGACGCTTAAGAAAATGGGAAGAGTCAGTCGTCCCTGACATTGCCTTGATAGACAAGCTACTTTCATTTGCCTGCCTAATTTGCAACTTAGAAGGTGCTTTTGCTAAACAAACTTCAATTTTTGATAAGATCTATATTGTACAGAAACCACACCCAACACGAGAAGATCTTTTGCTAAGAAGCAAATCTTGCTAAGACACGTTCCCCAAAATAAGAAGATTATAATATTCAAATAGTCTAATTAAAGCGCAAAATATTCTTAATTTCCACATGAAGTATTTGCTTCCTTGTACTTCAATGCACAAGCAAATTCGAAGGAACTTCCACAAAAGACCCCATAAGAGCACCAATGCATCAAAAGAGATTAGCTACACACCATGCTTGTCCATTAAACATAGGTTGTGTAACTCAACAATACTCATCTAAAGTAATGCACTACGCAGTAAGCAACGAATTTAGGAGTTTCCAAGGGCATACCAACGGTGAGTCCAGGAAGATTAAGAAGCCCACTAGAAGGATCAAAGAAAGCATCAAGAGATGATGAAGCTAAGTCATCAGAAATAGAAGCAGAAGCTGGTGGCAGCAAGGGACTTCCCTTTGCAATGTAGATTGCTCTCATTGCGTACCTAGAGATAATGACAATTTTCAGCTGCTATTCAACAATAATTTTTGAGAGCATAGGCCATACTAGTAATAACACAGGCTCACCAGGAATAACGTTGGGCACATTTAATTGACAACTCCCGGAAAGTGACAAATGCATGAGTTACAAGGATGCCATTGAGCTATACTATCATATTTTTTATGGGGGGTATCTAAAAATGCAGATATAGGAGAAAGAATGTTACACCACAGGTAAATAAAGAATAGACGTTTACTTAAATAGTAAGTGAACAACTGTACAGTAATTGAATATTCTACCCACAATTTACAGTATACTCTTTCTACCCTAGCAGAATTTGACATCCTCCTAGTAGTAATATAATTGCAACTTTCAGAAGTTTCATCAATTCAACTTTATTTAACCAATCAAATTTTAAACTTTCACGCGATGTGTTCTATCTGAAATTAACTAGTAATGTGATGTACAAGCCAAATAAACATATTAAACTCAACCCCGACCGAATGGTGTCACGTAAATGAGACAGAGTTAGTACTATGTAACAGTCCTTTATAACACTGTGAAGTAAAGATCTTAGCATCTCCTGCGTGGAGCTATAGCTGGCATAAGATTCCCCAGGAAGAAAGCTTGCCACAACCTTCAGCAACATTAATAGTAAAGAAAAAGTGAGTTAATTCCGTGACTTACATTTCCTCCTCAGTGTAAAAAGAACTTCCCTAGGGGAGGAGGGCATAGTGAAACCAAAGTGTTGTAGACACCTTAACGGGATGAATCTCAAAATTATCAATGTAATACTTTTTACTTGGAGTATTTGTATCACTGAGGAACGTTCTCCAGAAAGGAACAATTCTCATTAATATCTCTTCATCGAGGTTGAAATCAAAGGGCTGCAAAGAAAATTCAGTGGTATAAAGATGGAACAAACAGGATATGTAATAACAAAAATATGACAACGAGCGAGTCACACGTCAATTTCCTATTCATATGTAAAAATTTCAACCAATTCATCACCACATAAGAAAACCCACAACAAACAAAATCCCACAATGTACTCACGACATTTTTCTTAGCCTTTCAAGTTCCCAAAAGTCTTGTTTAATGTAGCTCTAATAGACAAAACCCCACAATAAATTCACAAATACTTCACTTTTATCACACAAAAAAAATTATTATTGCAAAAAAAAAAAAAAAAACAATGACAGAACCGGTTCTTGCCTTTGAAGCACCAACATCAAATCCAATATCCTCACTTATTGCTTCCACACAACAAAAATTAGTGTTCCAACTAAGAAAAAACTCAATCAAAGAACCTTAGGTCAAAAACAGAGAAAGAAATAAAGGAAACAGACGGAAAACAATTCTGAATTTCATCATAAAAAAAATGAAACAGAACATGAAAAGTGAAGAAATATACTCTTGATGTAGCTGAATAATTCCCAGTGATCGACAAGAATATTGTTTAGCCGCACAATGCTTGATATTGATCGATGAGTGTTTTAGGAGTTTAGGAATTTCAAGCGTTTTGATAGAGAGAAGGAGGGAGGAAGCATTTGGAAAGCTAGGATAAGTAAAAAGTTTTTACCGACAGGGGGCGAGTCTGGGAAGCGCGAAGTGAAAATAAAAGTTTTTGATTATTTTTGATTCGCGTCTGTAGTCTCCCGCTGAATGTGACTATTGGAGACCAGATAATATCTTTTTCCAGACCAGATTAAGGCCTCATTTGTTTGCACTTAATGGAGGTCTGAATCTTAATGATTCAGATCTCAAACATTAAGTGCATTTGTTTTTAAAGTCTGAATCTTAATTATCCAGATCTTAATCATTAAGTGTATTTGTTGTTTTTTATTTTACAACCACTTAATGGGTCTGAATGGGTCTGTATGATTAAGATCTATAACAGAGACTTAATTTCATTAAGATGCTATCACATATTCATTATTAACTGCCGCCACCGCCTACCATTATCAACTACCACCATGCCACCACCACCATACTCAACCGCTAACCACCACCTCTACCACTACCACGCCACCATTATCCACCATCACCACCCACTATCCCCACCACTCCGACCACTATATATTATTCTCACCCACAATCAACACTTATTCGCCTCAACTACCACAACTGACCACCCCATCACCATCAACAATCACAGTTGGCACTGCCCATCATTAAAACCTACCACCACCCACCCACTACCTTCCTCAGTCATAACTACTACCACCACCCTCCATTATTAACTATCACCACCCACAACCACCATCCTCAATCATTATCGCCACCACTACCAATCACTACTAGCTACTAGCATGAACCACCATCATCAACTAAAACTACCACCAACTACCGTCTCTAGTCGGCATTCACCCGTTAGCCATCATCACCAACAACTATCATATTTTTAAAAACTATATATTTTATTGATAGAAAATTAGATAAGTTAGTATTTCATTTGAATTTTATGTTTATTAATTTTGAATAAAGATAAATTTTATACATTCAGATGTTAAAAATCAAACAGTCTTAATTATTTCTATTCATATATTAATACACATCTTAATATATTCAGATATATATTCAGATTTAGATGTCTTAATCTTAATACACATCTTAATATTCATATGTGTATTCAGATTCAGACATCTTAATCTTAAAAAAAAATGAGGCCTAAATCCCTTTGCTTATTTAGGAAAAATACATCACAAATTATGGACCGAAGATAATCTAGTCCCAGTAAGTATACTTTTAGGGACCAGATTTTAAAATCGTTGCTAAATCTTGGTCCCAAATAACCCTTTTTCTTGTAGTGGATCTCACTCGTCCACCTTTATATATATATATATATATCACCCTTATTCCTTCTGTTGCAGTATGCAACCCGATCCCACCAGACAATCACATTCACCCTTATTCCTCTTGTTGCGGCGTGCAACCCGATCCCAATATATATATCTGCACCAATCAAAAAATAAAGAGAGTGTTTCACAAGTTAACTCAAATCCTCAACAACACTTATACCTCAATCTAACACAATGGAATATCACTACAATTATTAAGCTTCACCAGTTAAAACTACATAGCGACACCAACCCAAATGTACCATGAAGCACCAATAAACTAATATAACCCAACAAGGAAATAAAATGAAACTACAAAACAATTAATACTTCAAATAGAGAAATGTGAAGCAATTAGACATGGAAACATTTATGAGCAAGTAGCAATTAAGACAAGAAGCAATATATTAGGAAACGGGGCGGGAACATGCTAAAATGATAATTTGGTGGTGCATAAGTACTCGTCACCACACCTATACGCCACACACATGGAAATTCACATAGCAATTAAGACGAGGATCCCTAATCCTTCAAGTCAAAGTTAGACCAAACACTTATCTCAAACCAACGAGTATTTCAAAGCTCAATCACCGCTTTACTTCTCAATTTCACCACCAATTCACTCGTATCTAGTCATAATAAACTTAATAACATCAATAAATGCTAAAGAAATCAATTCCAATGCATTATTATAGGTTTCCTAACATTTTCCCCAAAAGGTTAAAACCCGACCCCGGGCCCACTTGGTCCAAACTCGAAATTCGGACCACAACCCGAATACTTATTTAACCCTGAGCCTGGATATAAAATTAGTTTTGAAATCTGACCTAAATTTGAGGCCTAAAACCCCAATTTCGAAATTCCTAAATTCTACCCAAAAAGACCCAATTCTACCATGAAAAACCCTAGATTCTAGGATGAAATCTTGTAAAAAGATGAAATAGATTGGATGAAATAAGTTAAGAATCATTTACCTATAATTTGGGGAAGAACTTCTCTAGGAAAATCGCCTCTTGGAGTTTAGGTTTTGAAAATTTGAAGAATGAATGAAAAATCCCGTCCAAGTCTCATTTACCCAGATGCAGATGTGCAATTGCGACTTGAGCTTTGCAATTACGACACTGGCGTCGCAGTTGCGAACCTACTGCATTTCTGCTAGTGTCGCAAATGCAAACCTTTGGTCGCATTTGCGATGGTTCCCCACTTCCCTGACTACTTCGCAAATGCGAAGAATTGTTCGCAATTGTGAACATTGGCCTCCACAGCTACTCTTCGCATATGCGATGAGTAGGTCGCAAATGCGAATCCAACAGTGGTCGCGAATGCGAGGTTTGATCTTGCAATTGCAAGATCAGAGGCTCTGAAATAGAACTGAAGCACACCAGCAAAATTTCTAAGTTCAAAACACTCCGTAGCCTATCCGAACCCTCGGGGCTCCAAACCAAACATGCACGCAAGTCTTAAAATATCATATGAACTTGCTCGCGCGATCAAATCGCCAAAATAACATCTAGAACTATGAATTCAACACCAAAACTCATGAAATTTTCAAGATAGTTCAAAATTTCTATTTTCTCAACCAAAGGTCCGAATTACATCAAATCACTTTCATTTTTCACCAAATTTCTGTTGATACCCAATTTTTCCCTATATATTTTTCAATATGCAAAAGACCTTCAAAATATCACATATAGGCATGTCCAAACATTTTATTATTTTTCCCATAATTTTAAAAGTTTAAATTAATTTATTTTCTCCCCTTTTATCCATAAAATTCCTAATAATTATTTCTAAAATTATTATTTTGATAATTCACCTATTGGATTTTTATATCTATGCCAAAATATGGCTAAATTAATTTTTATATATTTTTACAATTATATGTAGTATTTTAAAAGCTAAATTGCACATAATTACAATTGTCACACCTCTTTTTTTTTACGGCGCTTACACCCCTGCGAAGGGTATAAATAAAAAAAGAGTTTTTCCAATTAAAGGACGGTCGGA
>MU708946.1:170366-192370 GCA_026770625.1 Nicotiana glauca | reverse complement strand
GTGGTAACGAGATTAAAAATACGTTTTCATGACGTCGTAATTCTTAAAATAAACCAATAATAATTAAAAATAGCCAAAATTTAAAGATGAGCCTCGCTAAACCCAAAATAACTGCGGGGCCCTCAATAATTGATTATTAAAAATAAGTAGAATTTGGAGGGGCTATTTTAGCAAATTTCAATGGCCTTTCCCAAATATCGTCTTGCTAGAACCGTTAGGCGCGATTTTAATTAAAATTACCTCCTTAAATTCGGGTGTACATTGATTGCAACCCAAATCCAAATCTCGACGGAGTCGAAGTGCATTAACAAAAACGGGTGCCTTGATGGCAACGTGGTTGAAAATGCACTTTCACGATGTCGCAAGTTTTTTTTTAAATAAATAATAATAATAAGTTTATAAATAAAAGCACATAAGTTAGCATGTAATAAAATCAAATAAATCAAAAACACAACAGTTGAGCGATCGTGCTAGANAACTTTCCTCGGTTCGGGATTAATTCGGTGACTTGAGACACCATTATATTCTCAAGTGGCGACTCTGAAACTTTTTTTTAAATAACTAATCTCGTTCCGACCGTCCTTTAATTGGAAAAACTCTTTTTATTATACCCTTCCCCAGGATGTAAGCCCATAAAAAAGAGGTGTGACACCCGAGACTTCCTCCAGCGTGGGTGTGAGCTCAAAATCAACAAAGCGAAATACATTTCGGGTTGGATCCCAAAACGATATTAAGGCCTCGATGATATCCGACCTTGGCTTGACATTCAGCAGATTGACGAGACCCCCCAGGATTCTCACCACTATCTTTCTGTTACATTCTTTCAAATCATTCCACCACATGTGGAGCTGTAAAGGTCCTCACTAAAGGCTGTGAACGGTTTAATTTAGTTTGTGCTCATCCTGCACATTTATTAAGGCGATTAAGTAAAAGGTAAAATTTATTTGACTCAAAACAAAACTGATTATTTTTTTTCAAATTAAATTACAAGACCCGATTTTTCGAACACGGCCTTTCAGCACTTCGATGACGAAGATTTTAAGGATGTGTGGGCCAACCGGTCAAAACCTTAAAATGACCAAAGTGGTTGTTTATGCAAAGTCAGCCCTCCGGCGTCCCTTTCGGGAACATTCGGCTTTTTTTTGACAAAAACGGCATTACCCGACTTATTTCGACGACAATAAAAATTTGACATTTATTTATTTTTTTTTGGCTAGTTTTGCAAAAGGGGAAGTTGGACCCGATGAGGGTTGCCTACGTATCTCACATCTTGTGAGAATCAAACCGGCGTAGTTCGGGTATAAAACAAACTATTTTTGAAAACAAAGACATTTTTTTTCCTCATTTCATCGGCAAATAAAACAAACTATTTTCGAAGGCAAGACTATATTATTATTTTTCTTTTTTTTCAAGTGGCAAATAAAACAAACTATTTTGAAAAATAAAAACTTTTTTTTTCTTTTCCATTGGCCAATAAAACAAACTATTTTGAAAAATAAAACTCTTCTTTTTTTCTTTTTCATTGGCAAATAAAACAAACATTTTGAAAATAAAAACTTCTCCCTTTTTTTTCTTTTCATCGGCTACAAAAACTTTTCTTTTCATTTTCTAAAAAATCCGGCAGAGTTTCAGTACTATTTGGACATTGGTATTTTCAAAACAAATGATTAATCCCCTTAACTGCCATTTCTTCTTCCGCTTTTTTTTTCAATTTTTTCCAATATTCAAAAGCCGGTCAACATGCAAGTCCGAAGCAAATAAATGCACAGGTAGCAAGTAAGATGCATTAGGATGGTCTTTTTCATTTCAGGTACATCTATCCTAGACAGACCCAACCCCTGTGTTGAGTCTCCAAAGTCAAATGCACATGATGCAAACAAACGTTCCTACTAGGGATCCGGCATGAGGTTTTGTTATTCTAGGTTTAAAACCTGGGGTTATTGTTCTAGACCGGGCTTACCTGAGCGGACAGCTCGAGCCGGGGGGGCAGCGTACCGGGGATACAGAAGCTCCGCCGGCTTAGCAACTTATCCGATCCTCATTCTAAATGGGAAAAGACTCTAAACAGAAGAGAAGTCACACGAAGTGCACCCTTCTCCATAATGTAGAAGACTCAGAGAGAAGATGGGTTTCGTAGCAATTTATATACAGTTCACAAAATATCAAAGCGGTAATAGCAACACTTAGCACATTAGGCCCAAACATGTAACAAAATCAGATAATATGCAAGCCAAATACAACAAATATACCAAGCTCGAATTCTTAAACCCTGAACCAGAGATTATGGGTTCGATGTTTCCCAGCAGAGTCGCCAGAGCTGTCACACCTCCTTTTTACCTACTATACCCCTGAAAGATGTAATAAAGGGAGTTTTTCTAATTAAAGGATAATCGATACGGGATTCGTTTATTAAGAGATTCAGAGTCGCCACTTGGGATATTTATGGAGTCCCAAGTCACCGGTGGAATCCCGAATCGAGGAAAATAATGACTCTGTATTACAGTCCGCAAACCAGAAATCCGGATAAGAAATTCTGTTAACCGGGGAGAAGGTATTAGGCATTCCCGAGTTCCGTGGTTCTAGCACGGTCGCTCAACTGTTATATTTGGCCTGAATTATCTGATTTTAACAATTATGAACCTATGTGCAAATTTTATTTTTAACCGCTTGTTAATTAATTTTAAGGAAAATTGAACGTCGTTTAAAACATATTTTGGATTGCGTCACATGAAATGCACCCGCAATCCGAAACATATTTTATCCAACGTTTTAGGACTTGGATTTGGGTCACATGAAATGCACACCCGAGTTTAAGAAGGTAAAAATTATTAAAACCGTGCCTAAAGAGTCTAACGCGTTATTATTTCGGGAAAAGCCGTGAAATTCGCTAAACGGACCATCCCAGAATCTAAGTATTTTATTTTAACCAATTATTGAGGGCCCCGCAATTTCACATTTTATTTGGCGAGGCTCATCTCATTCTTTATTTAAGGATATCCTGAAGTGACTATGATTTTTCTATTATTTTTTGTCTCTAATAATAAAAGAAAAAGTCCTAATTAATTACTATTTAGAAATTCGGGCCTCGAGTTTAAGTCCGAATTCAAACAAAAGGAGGAACCCTCTTAATTTGAACCCGCTACCTAACTCGAAGCCCAAACTTATTGTTAGACTATGTATCTTTATTCAACAATTTCCTTAAGCCTCGAATTCAGCCCAGTAAGGGCGGGATACAATTAAACTCAAATAGGGCCTCAAACAGACGCCTGGAGGCCCGAAGTTATCAAATAGATTTTTACGATGGGCAAGTAACATTCATTCAAATTGACACCCAATTTAACAATCGATTACAAATAAAACTGATACTGGTTTTTCCGTCCCAAACTGTTATGCAAGGTATTTTAGACCTCGTTGAACATAATCATCTTACTAAAAATTAAGGAGAGCAGTTTGATACATAATTCGATCAGATTTGATTTTCACTTCTAAAGTTCAGGTTTCCTTATTTCTTTATCTGTTGGTGAATTACCAACTACTACTAAAGGTGACAATTAAACTGGAAAACATGATCCGAATAAAACAGCTTGATTGTGTGACTTCGTTTAGCACTATACACGAACATATTACTTTGAACAAACGTTAGTCACTTAAAGGCCTCGGGATTTCATAACAGAACTACTGAATACCAGATCGATGTACAAAACCATTTGAACCTATTTTTTAGCTATATGGAACGAATTTGAAAGATAAAATCTATACAGTCCAATACAGTTCCTGTTATACAACCCAGTTTTAAGTCCAATTATACAAATCAAAAATAAAACCAAGCAGGTACAAGTTATCTAACATTTGCTCTACTAATGGTAGCTTGAACACACATATTTCATGAGGAGCATTTCATTTCAGTATTTCAAACCAAAAAAGAGCTACATCAACTCAGCCGAGAATGTGTACCTGGTATGGGAAGTACAAGAAGAAAGAAGGAATGATCAGCAGCAGCAGTACAACACAGCAATAACAACAGCAATGTAATAGTACACCAACAACAGCCCAGACATAAAATCAGCAGCAAAACACCAGCAGCAATGGAGCAGTAAAAATAGTCAAGACAGTACCAGATTGACCAAAGTATAAACCCGGCAAATCTACCGAATCACAGTAACAGCCAGTCAGACTCAAACCAACAACAACACCAGTTCCAAACCAGCAATACACTCAAACAGATGATCCTAAGATCTTGAAATGTCTGCCTCAAAACTCTCAAACTCTCACAGACTGATTAAAGAGCTCAGTAAAAAAACACCTTTCAAGAAATGATTCCTAAACCCCTTCAATGATGTTTTTACTGATTAAAGAAGAACCAAATGCAGAACCTAAGAGGGCTGATTCCTTTTTTTTTCTAAAATTCCTGATATTCTTTTTGTGTGACCTTTGAGTCTGATTTCAGAAGCCAACCCTTAACTCTGTCCAGACCCCTCATATTTATACCTACACAGACCCCTTGTTACTCTTGAAAACTTCAAAACTATCAGGCCAACATTCTGCCCATCCCCTTTAGAACCCCATTACTACATGTTTTGTTTTCTTTTAATTCCTAATTTAAAAACCAAAATCCTAGATTAAATTACAAAACCAAAATTATTTTATAAATACTAATTAACTCTTAATAATATTTATCACACATAATTAAATACCAATTAAAATAAAGTCACACAATTTGACATTAAATGCTAAAAATGCAAAGTACGTATTTTTGTGATTTTTTATTTTGTAAAACAAACTTAATTACTCCTAATTGTAGAATTGAATCCTAAATGCAAATGCGACATATTTTGTATATTTTTTTTTATTAATTCAACAAATAAACATGCACAGACAAATGTAAACAATATAAGAAAAATAACACAAAATTCACGACAATTGCAAACAAACAAAATTATTTTATTTTGGATTTTTTTTTGGGTGTAATTCTCATATAGGGCAAAAAATCACGTGCTCACACCACTAGGCAAACATATATTTTAGGCCTGAATAACAAACAGCATTTTAGACACCATGCCTATAGGACTTCTGTACTTTTGTTTCCACTGTAAACGTTTTAAATCATTTAGCACCTAGAAAGCATGCCTACAAAAGCTATCAACTAAATCTGAATCGTCTATTTTGCCTATAAGTCTAAAATCAGTAAATATCGTTGTTTAATATCTACAGAGCTTATGCTTTTGTGTAACCAACAAATCTCCTTCTTTAAAAATTAGTACGCTCATGCATTGTTAGATATCATGCCTATAGATTTCGCCTAGGTAGGCCATATGGTGAATTAGTTAATGGAATCAGACTTCGTTAAATTCCAACTAGCAGGCATGTCTGATTAGGGTTTCTTGTCGAAAATATGTAATAAATCAGTCTGCCTCCCGTTTTCTTTGAGTTTAATTAAGACCATAACTAGTATGTGTAAGACATGCTAAACGATCTATCTTTAAGTTGAGGAGGCCTGTTTGACCTTTAATTGTTATGTGTTTCCTCATATCTGCTCTACATGTTTTGATTGTCTCCTTAAAATTTCATCCTTTTATACCACGAAAGCCAAATCTCCCTTCCCTTTAGGACTAGTAGTTCCAAATGCCTCCAGGGCTGATAGGATTTGGAACGGGTAGTAGCATGCAATAGGAAAGCGAGACCATTCCGCGTTTAATACATTAACGGGGTGGGAAAGGGTAGATATGATGACCACGTGATAACACCACGGGTATAAACGATTACCGGGTGTTGTGTGGGGTGATTCATATTATTTATAAACCTAGGACCCCCTTCCCGTTACTTTTTTATTTTTAGAATTTTAAAAACTGCTCAACTTTCAGCTTCTTTAATTTCTTTTACTTTCATTGCTTGCAACAATTATGTGAAAACCCCTTCCCTTACTTGTTTATTTTTAGAACTTCTAAACTACTTTCTTCCCAAACTTCAGCTTCTTTAACTTCTTTTACTTCAATTGCTCGCAACCATTATGTGAAAGCCACCCGTATTTGTAATTCTTGCTTGTTTACTTAAAGTCACAATTATAGCATGGCCGGGAACCACACTAGTGGATCTTGAGAGGTGCCTAACACCTTCCCTTCGAGATAATTTCAAGCCCTTACCCATTCTCTGGTTTTCTTAGTATCATAATACACTTAATCATTAGGTGGCGATCTTCAATACCGACCCAATTCCCAAAAGAAAACGAGTTGTCTGCCCAAATGTAATAAACCCAATTTCGCGAGAAAAAAGGGGAATCGACACCTGCCCCCCTTTCTCTATGCTCCGTTCCCTTATATTCAACTCGCTGCCTCATCCACAAAGCAGACCTACAATAAGATTTTCTTCCTTAAACTCTAACCCGGACAAGACTCACCAATAAGGTAACTCCGACCTATGTTTTTTAGATCAAATCCGGTGACAAATCTTCACTCATGTCCTTCCAGAGCTGGGTAAGTGATCTTCAAGGGCATCTCCCCGATCTATTTGTTCAGCAACATGAAGCTTGCATGATCCAGCCTCCTGTTCCATAATTCAGCATCATCATCAACAACACTTAGACAGCTAAGATCACCATTTTGCAGAGACTCAAAATCAGAAACATAGATATTTTTGTATCTTTTTGCCACTAGCACCACCTCACCGGTCACTAGGTTTGTGATTGTACATATTTTTGACACAAATTCCACCTTGTTTCCCTTGTCACAGATCTTGGAAATACTTAGCAAGCTGTACTTCAACCTGTTCATGTAGTACACATTAACGATTGAGTGAGAGAGAGACTTCCCAATACTTCTAACTCCCAGAATGTATCATTTCTTGCCATTTTCGAAGGATACACTCCCTCCTTGCAGGTCCTTAAGTGAAAGGAAATCATTTGTACTTCCAGTCATATGGTTTGAGCAACCGCTATCCATGTACCATTGTAGGCTTTTCCCTTTCACTGTTCCCTACACTAGAAAATTATGAGTTAGACTTAGGAACCCAAACGAGTTTGGGTCCCTTGTAATGAGGAAAGGGGTGAATTAGGGATCTTCTGGTCCAAGCAGGCATGATGTATTTTTTATATGAAGGACCAAGTTCTCTACCACTAGTTACTTTTTCAGCAAAAACTTTATTTTTCTGTTGTGACGGAGATCTGGCCTTACAATTTTCTTTAAAGTGCCCAGTACTGCCACAACGAGTGCAAAGCCAGTTGTTAGGTATGGTAACGTACTTTCTATGAGGGTTGTAGGGAATTTTTTCCCTTTGGAACCCGATTCCCAGTATGTTTCCCCCATTGTTAGTGTACATGGAAGTGATAGCATCAGAGGACCAGGTCCACTTAAGTGATTTTTCAAGATCACTCTTCACTCTTCCTAGTTCTTCTTGAAGTTGTTTGTTTTTCTCAAGCTTAGCACACAGACTAGACTTCATTGAATTTAACTCACTTTCAAGCTTAAGGCGTGCCTCACTTGCAACTTCCTTTTCCTTTTGAGAATTTTCAGGCCTACTCTCCATTTTAAGTTCCCCAATTATTTCCTTTAGGTCCACTACCACCACTAATAGGTCATCTTTCTCATGCTCAATGTTAGCAACTCTCTCAGTTAAGACTTCTTTTTTTCTTTCTTACACACTCAATGGTCTCTATTAGGTCTACCACAACAACCATTAGATCATCTCTTACATGTTCTATGTTTGTAATTTTTTTTATGTAAGGCATCCTTCTCTTTCTTCAGGTTCTCAATTGTTTTCTTTAAATCAACCACAACGACTACTAGGTCATCTCTAGACTGTTCTGCTTTTCCTAATTCCACAGTTAAAGCATTTTTATTATTTATAAGACTGTGATAGACATTAATTAAAACATTTGCAAAAGGCATGAGTTTTATAGGAGAATAAGATTTCAGATTTCTCTGAACATCCAGAAAATTTATCTTATCATCGTCATCATCTTCATCATCATCAGAATGAGCCATCAAGGCAAAGATTGAGTCATACTCAGTTGTTTCACTTTCTACTGCCATCATTGAACTATCACCGTGATCATTTTCTTCTTCAGATTCACTGAAGGAGTCTCCCCATGCAGCAAGATCTTGCTTCATAACATTGTCAGCAATATTTTTTCTCTTGAAGTGTTTATTAGGAACCGGGTTCCTCTTGGATGCTTTGTCAAAGTCATTTTTATACTGACTGTCACACCTCCTTTTTTACACACCATCCCGAAGGATAGTGTATAAGGAAGTTTTTCCAATTAAAGTGATATTATTCGAGATGCAATTATTTTATTTATTTTTTTAGAGTCGCGACTTGGAATAAATTACGGTGTCCCAAGTCACCGGTTTATTTCAAAATCCCAAATCGAGGAAGTTTTATTTTTTAGAGAGTCTGCGAACCAGAAATTCTAGATAAGGAATTCTGTTAATCCGGGAGAAGGTGTTAGGCATTCTCGGGTTCCGTGGTTCTACCACGGTCGCTTAGT
Source organism: Nicotiana glauca (assembly GCA_026770625.1). Lineage (NCBI taxonomy): Eukaryota > Viridiplantae > Streptophyta > Magnoliopsida > Solanales > Solanaceae > Nicotiana > Nicotiana glauca. Next base: position 183,891 of record MU708946.1, on the reverse strand, counting down.
GATTATTACTTGGCTTAAATTATTTAACTACTCATTTTTAGGACCTATGTGCAATTATTTTTTACTGCTTTTAAATCTCTTGAATTATTCATAATTATAAAGAATCGAGTTACGCGTACGTATACTCTTTTCTTTTAATGCGTCAAAATCATGTCACGCGAATGTGTCCACGATTAATAACGCTTTTATTGATTTATTAAGAAAATTTATTTGAAGTTGCGCAAACGCATACCTTGAGTCTTTTAAGAATTTAATTTGTAATTATGTTATGCGAACGATTACATACTCGCAATACTAATATAAATCGGGCCTAAAGCAAACTACGATTATTCATTATTTTTCCTAAATTCACGGTTGTGGTAAGGTCGTGAATTATGGATGAACATGACAGATTCGAGCAAATGAATGCAGTCATCTAACATTGAACAAGTGATCTAGTGTCAGTCCCATATCTTGTATCTTATAAATTGACAAATGATTACGTTATTCTTGATTTGAAGACAAATGAATTAGCTAAGGGTAGAAGTCATTTAACTACTAATTATATGTTCCAAAAGTATTGTGGTTAATCTATTTTAACTCTATTTTTTACTTATTTATGTAAAGAAGTCCCACAAGATAGATGAAGAAGTCCATGACAAGGACCTAAATTAAATACATCATGTGAGGAAAGTTCAAGCAACGAGTCCAAATATCAACAATGAGGATTAAAGTCTTCAAGGTCAAATATACCATTATTCATGAATTACATCACACTACCAAACAACATATTTGATTCTAATTTGATTCAAAATTGTTGCGTAAATAAAAAGAACTGTTCTAATAATTACAGTTGATCTCTAACTATTTTTACTAAAAAAAATACAAAGCTGCAGTGTTTTTTAAATCAAGCTCATATTCAAATTTAGTCCAAGTGCATAACACACATCCTAGTTTGGAATAGTGATCAAACAACGATCAAAAGGAAAAGGAAAAGTAGCCACCCTCTTCTGTTTAAGTTAAAAAAAAAACTGATGTTTCACTTGTGTCAAACATGTATAATAATACTGTATTGAACAAACATATACAATTGTTGTCAAAGCATTTCAATAGCTGGAAATCAACCTAATTTATGGCCATATTTTGAATCCGAAGTAACAAATACAACTTGGAAAAATACGGGTAGCACAAAAGGTTTTAAAAAAAAAAACTTGCTTCGAGCTCATACCGAAAAAGGACTACAACACCTAGTTCTGTACAAACACACACAGGCCATTCAATGAACTAAGTGACTAAGTAATCAAAAAAGTCACATAATACTAAGCTAAATGAAAACAAGGAAAATGAATTTGTTATCACTTCAAAAATACATGTCAAACGGTGAGTTTAAAACAGTGAACACCTAAAGTTAATTTAAAATAAAACTTTGATTCATGAGCTCACTAAACATAGGTCAACGGTGATGTAGTGATCTTTAAGTTGTTAACTGTTTCACTAGGCCAATTCTACTGTCAGTAATAACTAAACCAAATAATGTGCAATTTGTAACTTCAAACCATTCAACACTAAACAATCATGAATTAATACCAACATGGAACACATAGAGTAATTTAACAACCAAGCGCAGAAGTTCAGGAAGTTAAAAATGGTCATGAGATCAAACAAATCAAAGCTTCATTTGCACACTTAGAAAAGAACTACCAATGGAGTTTTTTTTTACATACCTAGCAACTGAAACTTTGAAACAAACGACCAAATAAAGATCTTAAAACAGGCAGACAGCAGGATGAACAACAGCAGACAACCAAAAAATACCACAGCTTCAAGAACCGGAAATCAGCTCAATCCAAACCCGTTTTTTGGCGCAAATCCAGAATAAAAAATGCTAAAGAAATGTTTTTTTTTTTTTGCTTTTTTCTGATTTTTCTTTTGGAAAATGAACAAGGAAACAAAAACTCAGACCATTTTTCCTTTTGTATCTTTCAGAGAAAAATGACAAAGAAGACTGAAGAAGAACCAAGGAAAGAAAACCTGAAGGGAAAGTGACGACTAAAAAAACCTAGAAATGGACTGGTTTTTCTGAAACTTTTCTCCAAAATTTTTCTCTCTGATTTTTCTATATCCTCCTGAAAAAGAAGACTCGCCTCCTATATATCCATCTCGAAAACTTCTCGAATCTTCTCTCAACAATCCGAAATCCTCAGATTTTTTGAACGATTTGGGACAAATGGAGGGCATGGATTGATTTTCATCAATCTACGGCTCCCATTAATCCAGCAATCGTCCTTTTTTTTACGAGAATCGTCCAATTTCTAGGGAGAAATTCGTACACAAATCCATTGAGGATAAGGTGACGTGGAAGGGGGACCAATGGGTGAACTCGGGCGAGTTAATGGTGAGTTTGAGAGTTGGGGAAGATGATGAACAGTGGGGAGCCGCCACTGATTTGGTCTCTAGGGTTAGGGAATTTGGGGGAAAATATTATAATAGGGTTTTTATATGGAGGGTTACGGACGGGTCGGGTTACAGGCGGGTCAGGTCCGATATTGCTGTGCTGGGGCGGTAAAGTATTGGGCTGGGCTGTAGGAAATTTGGGGCTTGCTGGGAGCAGATTTGGGCACTCGAAATTAGCTGGGCCAATTTTAAAGATTGGCCCAATTTTTAAAAGACAAAACCAAATGTATCCTTCCTATTTTCTTCTTTTTCCTCCTTTCTCTTTTTTTTTTATATTTTAAAAATTAGTTAAGATCCTAAATTATCTAGAATGTACAACTAAACTACTTAACTAATTACGAAAATTATAAATAATATTTAATTCTAAATTAAAAGAGAAGAATCAATAATCTAAAAATTAAAAGGTAAAAGGTAAAAAATTATAAAATGAGCCATTTTTTAATTTCAACTTTAATAAAACAAATACTCAACTAATAAAAAAAATCTAAATGCAATGCATAGTATATTTTTTTTGATATTTTTAATTAAAATTAAATGTGCATAGAAAATATAAACAATTAATAAAATTCTACAAAAATTCCTAAAAATGGCCAATAATTAGGAAAAAATTTATTTTCTTAGAATTTTATTAGAGTATTTCACATAGGAAAAAAATCATGTGCTCACAGCTGCCCCTCTTTGCTCGGAGCAAGAAGGATTTTCGGGCAAAGATAAAATGAGCAATTACGAGGGATTTTTACCCGTTTGAAACTCCATGAGAAGCATTTTTGAAAAGAGTATGACCGAACATTACTTCAAAGATTGCCTATATATCCTTGGCTATAAAGGAATCAGGTCAGTGTAGTTCTGGAAATTTCTGTAGCTGGGACTACCGAGAAAGCTGTGATTTCGCTGCTGTTTCTACTTGCTGAGCTCCTTATTACACCGAAAATGGAAAATAAAAAGCTAAGCTAGCTAAGCCTATCAACTACGAGTTACAAGATTCCTATCTATAAATCTCTTGAAGCTTGATCTTGAGTCTTGGCTAGCTCTTGCTGCAAACTCCGATCTGAATCTTGATGCTCATCAGCTGCACATGCTGGTTCTTTCTTCAGCTTTTGGATTAATATGGGACATGCGAAGCTTGTGACTTTAGTCATATCATGAGCAGTCTGCGTCTTGGTCCGCTTCAACATTTTGAATTCACCTCTTTTGGTTCTATTTATTCTTTTTCTTTATTCTGGATTGAGACTCATTCTTTTGGTCATCTCGAACGTTGTGTCTCGAGGTAAAACCTGTTCAAACACCAAAACAAACAAACAAATGAAATTTTCTGCCCCAGTTTTCACTAGAAAAATTTCGTGAGTTATTCGCAACAAATAAAACAAGGATTGCATCTATCTAGAAAGGAAAAAATCAGGGAATGGAGTCCTATATCTAAAATGTCAACTCGGGGATTGGAGCCCTAATGTTGGCAGAAGATAAAAAGCTCAACTTAGGGATTGGAGCCCTAATTTTGGCTAAAAATGACTAGGGAATGGAGGCCCTACGTCTAAAAGGCGCAACTCAGGGATTGAAGCCCTAATGTTGGAAAAAGGTAAAGACTCAACTCAGGGATTGGAACCCTAATGTTGACTAAATGCAACTAGGGAATGGAGGCCCTATGTCTAAAAAGGCGCAACTCAAGGATTGGAGTCCTAATGTTGGCAAAAGGCAAAAACTCAACTCAGGGATTGGAGTCCTAATGTTGGATAAAGGTAAAAACTCAACTCAGGGATTGGAGCCCTAATGTTGGATAAAGGCAACTAGGGAATGGAGGCTCTATGTCTAAAAAGGCGCAACTCGAAGATTGGAGCCCTAATGTTGGCTAAAGGTAAAAAGCTCAATTCAGGGATTGGAGCACTAATGTTGGCAAAATGTGACTAGGGAATGGAGGCCCTATGTCTAAAAGGGGCAACTCAGGGATTGGAGCCCTAATGTTGGCTAAAAGAAAAAATGCTCAACTCAAGGATTGGAGACCTAATGTTTGCTAAAGGAAAAACGTTCAACTCAGAGATTGGAGCCCTAATATTGGCTAAAGGAAAAACGCTCAACTCAGGGATTGGAGCCCTAATGTTGGCTAAAGGAAAAAGGCTCAACTCAAAGATTGGAGCCCTAATGTTGGCTAAAGGAAAAATGCTCAACTCAAAGATTGGAGCCCTAATGTTGGCTAAAGGAAAAACGCTCAACTTAGGGATTGGAGCCCTAATGTTGGCGAAGGAAAAAATGCTCAACTCAGGGATTGGAGCCCTAGTATTGGCTAAAAGAAAAACGCTCAACTCAGGGATTGGAGCCCTAATGTTGGCTAAGGAAAAACGCTCAACTCAGGGATTAGAGCCCTAATGTTGGCTAAAGGAAAAACGCTCAACTCAGGGATTAGAGCCCTAAAGTTGGCAAACAAAAGTAAAAGATTGATATTGGGGATTCTAAACTAACTTTTTTTGTTGTTTGGATTTTCTTCTTTTTCTCTTTTTTTTTCAATTTTCATTTCTTCTTTTTTTATTATAGTAAAAATGCAGGAAAGAATTTGGAGAAAACTTCCCTTTTGGGTTGATTCCTTGCTGCAAAGTTGTTTCAGCACTTGCGCGTTTCATTTTCCTTGGCTGCGCCTTCTTTTGCGTGGATGCCTGGATTGCACCTGTTTCAATTTTCAAACAAAGAACAATTGTTAGTTTGAACGATGGTTGGTTTTGTGGCCTTGATTGCTTGATCCCGGCCTAGCTTTTGTTGAGAGCCTTTTCAACTGCAACTGGTTGCTTCCTGAACACCGATTGCATTTTTGTCTCTGGAGAAAACTCCGGCTTTTTCAGACTTTGTCATGATGATTGGTTGGTGGAACTCAACTTTTGAACTTTATTTTGCCTTTGTAGGTCTTTCCTTTTTGACTTCCTTTTCTTTTTCTTTTCTTTTTCTTTTCTTTTTGTTTTCTTTTTTTCATTTTTTTCTTCGAAACATTGGGAAACCTTTGGCTCCTCAAACTTTGCCGCAGCGGCTAGTCGCGTAGGACTTAACCTTTTCCATCTTTATTTCGCCTTCGTAGGCCTTTCATTTTTGAATTCTTTCTTCCAACTTCCATTTCAGAGCATTTGGGGCACCTTGGCTTTTCCAACCTTTGCCGAGACAGTTAGCCACATGGGACTCAACCTTTTCAGCTTCATTTGCCTTTATATGCACTTCAATTTGATTTTCTCCTTCCAAGAGTTTTAATTTCGAAGCATCGGTCGCTATAGCTAGTCGGGGTCGACTTGATGCCCTTGGAGAGAATGGGTGCCTTTTTGCACATTAGCTCGCGTCAAACGAAAGCCCTGTAAATCAGTCTTGCTATCCCTTCTTTGTCTCAGTTCCGGTATAGAGTTAGACTGAAAGGGATTCAAAGAAAAATAAATAATGGACAGGATAATGAATTTATAACGAGAGGTGTCCCTTTCGGGGAAAGGAAAGAAGGACTTATCTGGAGTACATGCGGACTTCAATGAACATGACATGCCTTTTGGACTGGATGCCTGATCTGTGTAAACCGTCCGACTCTCAGAAATTTATCACAACTTTTGCTTCAAGTCGAGGAACCTTGTCAGGACTCTGTCGATGCCGATGGCTGTGAGGATCCTCTTTTCGATCAGCGGCACCTTTTGCGGGTTTTCACCAGCTGAACTCTCTCATTTCTCTACTCACCATCGCCTTATAGTGCTCTTTGAGAGTTTTCACTAACAAAACTCTCTAATTTTGATTTCTTTGCTTATTGTTGCCTCACGATGCCCGTGTAGATTTTCACCAATAAGACTCTCTCATTTTATTTTTCTCATTTTGAATTTATCGGATCTAAGTAGCTGTATTCTCTGATCCTTGAACATTCTCACCTATTGATTGGAAGGACTTGAACAGGGTTTGGGTAAAAAGGATTTGGATTGAGTTACAACTTTGGAACCTTTTGGGCGGGATCATCGTTGAATCATTATAACATCTGCCCCAGTTTCACTTTTTGGGGAACTTTGGAGTTTTATTTTGGTGTGACTGAACCCCAGAGAGAAGCTGCCTACATATCTTTACGGAATCAAGTCAAACGTAATTCGGGGAACATTGTTTTTGATTTTCTTTTGTCTTTTTTTTTCTGTTTTGTTTTGTTTTCTCTTTCTTTTTCCCTTTCCTTTTCCTATTTTTTCATTTATTTTTCATTTCAATTTTTTTTGTCTTTTCTTCCTTTCTTTTTTCTTTTTCTTCTCCCTTTTTTTATCTCATATTTGTTTTTTTAGTAACACTTTCAGGTTCCAAAGAGGGTAATCAAAGAAAAGTAACAGGCTCAAAGGGTTTGCAAAGGGTTGATAGTGTTTGGATAGTGAGAAAGAAAAGCCTTATTCATCCCAACCGGAGAATATCAATGTTGTATAAAGGATCCAACATAGCACCTTTTGACTGCATTTGCATTGACAGTTGTTTCAGGGACATTTCCTTCAATGTGTCCCAAGCACAACGCACTCTTTTGGCAGTACTCTTATTGTAATGTATGGACCTTTCCAATTCTAGAACCAATTTTCCTTCAGGTTTTCAAACTCTTTGTTTTATTTTCTCAAACTTATATTCTTTGCATTTCGACTCTTGATTCATTATTTCAAGGTCTGACAACTTTCAGGATCCGGGCATGAAGTCTGCAAGCATGTCATGTTATTGAAATCTGCATTTGACAAAACTAAAAAGAGAATAAGAAAAATGACAAGATTAAGAAAAGAGACATTCCGGGATAATGAAATATTAATTTCATTTGATTTGAATTTTTTTTGTTGTTTTTTTTACTTTGGATTTTTTTTTTTGGGTTTTTTTTCTTTCAATTTTTGAAGATAGAAGGGTTTACATAGGAAAGGAAGACAATAAAGTAAAACGTCCGGATCACACCCTGAGATAATCCGGACGCAGAAAGAATAGCAAGACTGGCTACTAAGGCTTTCGTCTGACGGGGAACTTTCATGCTTGGCAGTCATTTTTTGGCTTTTCTTCCGTCCCGGCAACAACTACAATGGCCTTCGGTGCCAGATCAAATTTCCTATCTTCAAAAATTATTTCGACTATTGGCCCGTTGTTGTGGGCAAGCAACAGATTGTTCATCACATCAGGAGCTTCTTCATCCCGAAAAACAATTCTTTCAACTTCAATCAAATCTTCAACTGCCCTTTTGAGGGTCCAACAGTCCTCTGTACTATGTCCCACTGCTCCAGAGTGGTATTCACACCTAGCATCAGCTCGGTGCGAGGGGGACTCGGGGTTTGGCCGGTTCGGGGCCACTGGCTGCAATAGGTCAAGCTTGATTAGCTTTTGGAATAAGCTTGAATATGATTCACCAACAAGGGTGAACTGATTCTTTCTGAAAGGCTCTCTTGGGCGAGGATTGTATTGAGGATCATTTGGTTGAGGATTATATGGAGCTTGGTAATGATGGGCATTTCTGGGAGGTGGAGCTCGGTTTTGTGTATAATGTCGTGGCTGCGTGTAAGATTGCGCGCTCATCACCTCATAGGGAGGCAGTGCCACAGCATAAGCATCATCTTGAAGGGGATAATAGTGTAGTGGGACGATAGGAGGCACAAATGATTGGCTGAATTACCTGCGGGGCCCCCTCGAGCTTGAGACCATCATGAATCCCTCTTCAACCCCATTTCCATTTATCGAACCCACTGAACCATTTTGAACATCTGGTGATGTAGCTTTAAAGGAAGCATGACTCAAGATTCGGCCCATTTTTAGACCGTGTTCAACCATTTCCCCAATTTTGATCGCCTCGGCAAATGGCTTACCCATAGCAGACATCATGCTTTGGAAGTAATCAGCCTCTTGGGCCTGCAGAAAGACAGTGACCATTTCAACTTCATCCATCGGAGGCTTTACCCTGGAAGCTTGCTCACACCATTTGACAGCATATTCACAGAAGCTTTCCGAGATTTTCCTTTTTAAATTGGACAAAGTATTTCTGTCAGGAGTGATGTCCACATTATACTGGAACTGGGGGACAAAATCTCGAGCCATATCATCCCACACGTGCCAATGAGCAATTTCTTGATCTGTATACCACTCAGAAGTGATTCTGGTAAGGCTTTCCCCAAAACAGGCCATAAGTAGCTCCTTTTTCCACCAGCACCCCTCAATTGGTTACAGTATCATTTCAGATGAGCGACCGGGTCTCCATGCTCGTTGTACTTTTCAAATTTTGGAATCTTGAAGCCAGCTGGCAAGTGGACATTGGAAAACATACAGAGGTCAGAGTATGAGACACTCTTTTGGCCACTCAGACCTTGCATGTTTTTCAAGCTTTGTTCTAGGCCCTTCATCTTCCGAGCAATCTCCTCTTGCTCGGGATTTCTAACGACCTTTTCTTGCTCCATCGAGAGATTATATCGCGGAGGTTGAGTAAAAGAGTACGGGGTCACATATGTTATATCTGATTGAAGTTGTGGACCCTGAAAGGTGAACATTGGAAGCGGTGCCCTTGAAGCCGGTGCCTGGGGGCGAACCACAGAGGGCATGCCAGGATTATTAGAGGGCAATGGAGGGTACCCAATGGAATGAGCGGGTTTGGCACATAGGTGTTGGTAACCTCACTTGACCTGGGGGTCAACTCAGGGAACCCAGGGATTGCACTTGGCGGTTCCCTACCATTAGACCAGGCATCCCATATTTCCATTATGCGGAGACGCAACATCTTATTCTCTTCAATAACTGTTGGTTCCAGCTGCAGAATAGCCGATGATGGGCTATCCTCAGGATCGATGATTGGTAGATTGCTTGCGGAGGCCATCTGTGCCTTTGGATATTGTGAAGGAGGGGAGGCCGGACTACCAACAAAACCAACCACCAAAACCTGGCTAGTTTGCACATGCAACAATCTTGTTAGTTTTGAAACATTTAACATATAGGAAATCGCACATTGGGATGTAGTGTACCTAACAGTTAAACGCTTCTAATGTGTGTTTGAACGGTTGCATGTTTCATCCTGGCCTTAACTAGCCCTTTTCACTCTGTACCTCTTTTTCGCATTTCAGCATCTCTTTAATCAATCTTGGTTTTTTTTCCATCTCATTTTTGCCGCTCTTTTATTTTTTGCACTCTTTTTTTTTCTTTTTGTTTGTCACTCTTTTTTCTTTTCTTCTTTTTTTCACTCTTTTTCTTTTCTTTTTCAATTTTTCTCTTTTTTTTCACTCAATTTTCCTTTTTCCGGTTTATTTTTCACTCAATGTATTTTATAACTATGATCGAATCCGATAGGGATTGCCTACGTATCATGACCCCGCATGAATCAGATCTTACGTAGTTCGGAAAGATTGGGAATGGAGTAAGTAAACTAACTCTTTTTTATTTTACTTTTTATAAAACTTAGTCCATGAAAACTTTAAGGAAAAAGAAAAACGATTTTGATTTTTGATTCTTTTTTTTCTTTTTTTTAATTTCTTTTTCTTTTCTTGGAATTTTTGAAAGTAATATTTTTTTTCGATTTTTTTATTTTGATTTTATTTTATTTTTTGAAAGAAAGACTTCTAAAGATTCCTTTGCTTTTGATTGGAATTTTGGGAATTTTAAAAGTAAAAGAAAATATTTCTTTTTTAATTTTCATTTATTTTCTTTCTTTTCTAAAGAAGAAAGAAAATATTTTTGGATTATGGATGTAACCTCTTAATTTTCGAAAGAGGGACTTTTTTAAGAAAAATATTTTGAATTTCTGAGCTTTTATTTATTTACAAAAGTACTTCTAAAGAAAAGCAAAAAAATATTTTTGGAAATTTTTTTTATTGACATTTATGAAAGAAAGACATCTAAGAGGTATTTTTTTTTCTGATTTTTTTTAATTTTTTAATTTTTTGAAAAAATACTTCAAAATGAAGGAGACCCGTATTTTTGGATTTTGATTTTGATTTTTATTGATTTTTCTTTCTTCGTATGAAAGACATTAGAAAGAAGGAAATCATTTTTGAGTTTAAAAAAATTCTTTTTTTTTTTTTGAAATTTCTAAGGAAAGATTTCTAAATAAAGAATTGAAAGAAAAGATATTTGGATTTTTTGTTTAAAAATTGGGGCCAGAACCGATGAGATTTGCCGTATCTCACATCCGGTGAGAATCAGACCCGCTTAGTTCGGGCAGATTGAGAATAGAGTAAATAAACTAACTCTTTTTTTTTCTTTTTATAAAACTCAGACCGTGAAGCTTTAAGGCAAAAGAAAAATATTTTTGATTTTTTTTTTTTGGAATTTTCTATAAAAAAATGCTTTAAAAGAAGAAAGGGAATTTTTTTTTCTTTTTCTTATTGATTTTTTATTATTTTGATTTTCCTTTTATTTTGAAAGAAAGACTTCTAAAATTTTCTTTTCTTTTGATTGGAACTTTGGGAATTTTAGAAGTAAAAAGAAAATATTTCTATTTGAATTTTCATTTGTTTTCTCTTTTTCTACGAAAGAAAGAAAATATTTTTGGATTTTGGTTGTAACCTCTTAATTTTCGAAAGAGGGACTTTTTTTTTCAAGAAAAATATTTTGAATTTCTGAACTTTTATTTATTTACAAAAGTACCTCTAAAGAAAAGCAAAAATATTTTTTTTTTGGACTTCAGTTTTTCAATTTTTTTAATTAACATAAATGAAAGAAAGACAGTTAAGGAGTATTTTTTTTTGGATTTTTGTTTCTCATTTTTTTTTTTTTGGATTTTTTTTTAGAAAAGATATTTCAAAAGGAAGGAAACCCGTATTTTTGGATTTTGATTTTTATTAATTTTTCCTTTTTTCCTTATGAAAGACTTCAGAAAGAAGGAAACCATTTTTCTTTTAAAAACTACTTTTTTTTTAATTTTCTAAGGAAGGATTTTTAAAGAAGGAACTAAAGGAAAATATATTTGGATTTTTTGAAAATTGGGGTCAGAACCGATGAGATTTGCCTATGTATTTCACATCCGGTGAGAATCAGACACGCGTAGTTCGGCACTTTCGAAAAAATATATGATATTTGACCCACTCTTCTTGAAATACAATTTTTTTTGTTTTTTTTTTCAAAAATCCAGCAGAGTTTCGGGAAATTTTCAAATACCGGGATTTTTTAGAAACCGAATAAATTTTCTATCCTCACACTTGGTTTTACTCTTTATTAACCGGTCAACATGCAAGCCGAGATAAATATTCACATTGCACGTAGGATGCATCAGGACGGTCTTTTTGGGGTACACCTATCTTAGATGGACCCAACCCCTGTGTTGAGTCCCCTAAGTCAAATGCACGTGATGCAAATAATCGTTCTTACTAGAGATCCGGCATGAGATTGTGTTATTCTAAGTTTAAAAACCTGGGGTTTGTGGTCTAAACTTGGGTTACCAGAGCGGAGAACTGGGGCCGAGGAGGGGCGACGTACCGGGGGCACTAAAGTCTGCCCGGCCTTGTCGCTTGCCCAGCCTCGCTCTATTTGGAATAATTTCTATAGAAAAGTGGGCTACGCGAACGTATGCATCATTTAACGAAGACTCAGATGGGTGGCATAAGAAGACATTTAAATACAGTTCAAGTAATATCAAAGCAGTAAATGACAATTAGCACATTAAGTCCATAAAAGTACAGTAATATCAACAATAAAGCCAAAATAAAAAATCACATTAACAAGCTCGAATTCTTTGGGTCATCACCTATTTTCTCTTTCATTCCGTGCTTCCGAGGCATTTTTACTTGCCTCGTTTTGCGTGCGCAGTCCGAGCGTGTAGCCGGAAAGCTTATATGTTAAATTCTATGACAATTTTCAAAATATGGCTTTAAAATGATTAAAGTTGACTTGGGTCAACATTTTAGGTAAACGGACCTGGACCCGTGATTGGACGGTCCCGGAGGTTCCGTAGAAAAATATGGGACTCGAGCATATGCTCGGAATCGAAATCCGAGGTCCCGAGCCCGAGAAATAAATTTTTAAAAGAAATTATTTTTCTAAAATTTATTTGGAAATTTGAAATGAAAATGGATTAGAAAGCGTTGGTATCGGGCCTGTATTTTGGTTCCGGCGCCCGGTACAGGTCTTATACATGGTTTAAGCGCTTCATGTGAAGTTTGGTCGAAATCGGACGTCATTTGACGTGTTTCGGCTAAATATCTAAAAATGAAAGTTTATGAAATTTGATGAAAAAGTGATGATTTTGAGGTTTGATTCCTTGTTTATGATGTTATTTTGGCAATTTAATCGCATGGTTAAGTTCGTAGGATGTTGTTGAGTTAGTGTGTGTGTGTTTGGTTAGGAGCCCCGAGGGCTTGGGAGTGTTTCGGAGGAGCGTCGGAGTGGTTTTTGAACTTAAGAAATTGCAGAATCTGCTGTTTGCTGGTGTCGAGTCAATTGCTCTATGCGATCGCATAGGTAGGTCTGCAATCGCATAGTGTTAATCTTCAGGGGGTCCGTTTGTTGTATGCGATCGCAACTCCCTTCCGCGATCGCATAGTGCTAGCCTGAGAAGCCCTTTATTTTCTTCTATGCGATCGCAATTACCGCTCTGCGATCGCAGTGAACACTTCCATTTCCTCTATGCGATCGCATGACTTCCTTAGCGATCGCATAGGCCATTTTCGCCCAGTTAATTTTTTTTAAAAAACAGAACCAGTAGCTATGGGATTTAGTCCATATTTCACACGAGTTCTTCTTCTCCACAGCTCTTGAGCGAATTTTTTAGCACTTCTTCACCAAAGCTTCTTGGGTAAGTAAATTCCCACTCATTTTCTTCATCTTCCTTAATTAATTAATGAGTTTCTAAACCTAAATCATGTAATCTAGGGTTGAAATCGGGGGAAAAGGGTAGAGTTAGGATTTTTTCAATTTTCTTTGATTTAGACCTCATTTTGGGGTCGGATTTGAAAACAAATTATATATTCGGGCTCGCGGGGGAATGGGTGATATGGAATTGGTTCGAACCTCGTGTTTTGACCAAGCGGACCCAGGGTCGATTTTGGAATTTTTTGGAAGAAAGGTTGGGAACTGATATTTAGGCATTGGGTTTGATTTGTTTAGCTATTATTAATTCTATAAAATCGTTATTTCATAGATTTGATTGAGTTGGAGCCGAATTCGAGAGGGAAAGCGGTCG
>MU708946.1:130787-170241 GCA_026770625.1 Nicotiana glauca | reverse complement strand
CCTTATATTGAGGTTATCCTGAATTGTTGTGATTCTTCCATGCTTATTTGATGATTTCTATATACTGTAAAGAGCATGAGACAGAGATTATGAAATGACTATTGGAGCGATGGCTCGAATGTTAAAGTGAATTATAAGTGAGAAGTGTAAGAAAGTGAAAGAGTTGATGGTTACTCCCTTGCCGGGACGTGTTATCAGTTTTGTTGATTTTCTCTCTTGCCGGGATTTAGTTGTGTTGTTATATTTCCTTTGCTGGGGTTGCTGTCACCAGTTGTTACCCCACCTTATCCCTTACTTGTGATTGTTGATTAGGTAAGGTTTTTTTACTTATATATGGATCAGGTTGCACGCCGCAACAGTGATAATTGAGGAGCTGGTTGCACGCCGCAACAACACTATAATTTTGTGGATCGGGTTGTACGCCGCAACAACACTATATAATTGAGGATCGGCTTGCCTCAACAATATTGTATGTGATCGGGTCGGGTTGCGCGCCGCAACAAATTATAGTTTAAGTGTGTTTATTCCGGATTTAAGTTTCTGTTGGTCGTTCTATACTTAAGTTTAGACTTCTTGTTTAACTGTTGCCTCCCCCAGCATGTTTTCCCCCTCCTTTTATAAACTGCTTATTTCCTGTTTATTTTCCGCAATATATTTCATAACTGCACAGGTTTATTTGGTAGTCTGGTCTAGCCTCGTCACTACTTTGCTGGGGTTAGGCTACGCACTTACCAGCACATGGGGTCGGTTGTGCTGATGCTACACTCTGTGCATCTTTTTGCACAGATCACAGTACCGGAGCAGCAGCTTTTGGACAGTAGTAGGAGCGTTGGGAGCTGACTTCAGTCCAGAGATCCCGAGGTAGCCTTGTTGACGTCCGCATGGCCCGGAGTCTCTTCTATCATTATTTCGTTTGTTGTCCTTGTACCGGAACAAACAGTATTGTATTTTATTCCGACTCTGTTTTTAGTATTCTATAGACGTTCGTGAGTTAATGACTCATGTTTTGGGTAGAGTTTGTGATTGAACTTCCGCATTTGTTTTCAGTTACTTATATTTAAGACTTTTGCTTTATCATATTATGTTTTGTTTTTATTAATGGTCGAAAATTGCTAAATAAAGTAAATTGAGTTGGCTTGCCTAGCTCCTATTAGTAGGTGCCATCACGACTCCCGAAGGTGGGAAAATCCGGGTCGTGACAAGTTGGTATCAGAGCACTAGGTTACATAGGTCTTACAACTCACGGACAAACTCGGTAAAGTCTGAGGGATCGGTACGGAGATGTCTGTATTTATCCACCAGAGGCTACAGAGTTAGGAAAGTTTTGCATTTGTTCTTTCTTATTGTGCGGTTCTATTTCTCAAGTACCGATTGAATTTCTACTCTGTTCTTTCGCAGATGGCGAGAACACGCGCTTCTTCATCTACCGCCCAGCAGTCTGAGCCCCCAGCAGCAGCTCCTACGAGGGGCAGAGGGTGAGGCCGAGGTCGTGCCAGAGGCCGAGGAGGTTCCAGCCCCAACAGCTCCGGTGGGCCCAGCTCAGGTTCCAGAGGGGTTCATAGCCACCACAGTTCTTCAGGACGTTTTAGTCAGGTTGTAGGCTTTGTGGAGGGCGTCATTCGAGCGGGTTTGCTTCCAGGAGTTCAGCCAGCAGTGGCTCAGGCCGGGAGTGAGATCACTTGTCAGGAGGCGGCCAATATGGGCCGTAGAGTTGAGGTGGTCCTGCCACAGGGAGGCGGTCGTAGGTCGGATAAGAGGCCCTGTCATGCAGGCAGATTTAGTGGTACCTCGTCAGGAGGTAGAGGTTCTTATGGTAGAGGCCATCCTCCCAGGCCCTTTCAGTCAGCTCTCTAGGTCACTCATGGTACTTCAGGTGATTATCCAGGTCGACAGGATCAGCCTCAGTTTCCTCAGCTGCAACATTCGTGTAGATGTTATGAGTGTGGTGAGTATGGTCACAACATGAGGGTTTGCTCGAGGTTGAGGGGTGCTCAGCCGCAACAGACGAGGTCTTTCCACGCTTGTGGCGACATGAGGCACATTGTCAAATATTGCCCTCGCGTTTATGGCAGCTCTCAGCATCAGGGTTCTAGTGCGATGGTTCATGCACCAGAGGTCCTACAACCTGCCCAGCCAGTTAGAGGCGGGGACAGAGGTCATAGAGGTGGAGCTCAGATCGCCAGAGGTAGAGGCCAGCCAGCAGCCGATCATCCCAGAGATATGGTTCAGAGAGATGGGGCCCAGCCCCGGTGTTATGCTCTTCCAGCCAGGCCAGAGGCTGAGTCTTCAGATGCAGTCATTACAGGTACTATTCTGGTATGTGATGAGGATGGATCAATGCTATTTGACCCTGGGTCTATGTATTCATATGTGTCGTCCTATTTTGCACCCTACCTGGCTATGCTTAGTGATGTTTTGGGTATTCCTGTTTATGTATCTACACCGGTGGGTGATTCTATAGTGGTCGACCGAGTTCATCATTCCTGTGTGGTAGTGTTTGAGGGTCTTGAGACCCGTGTTGATTTATTGCTCTTAGATATGGTAGATTTCGACGTTATATTAGGGATGGATTGGTTGTCCCCGTATTATGCTATCTTGGATTGTCACGCCAAGACCGTGACTTTGGCTTTGCCAGATTTGCCCCGATTGGAGTGGAGAGGGACCCCAGGTTATACCACCAGTAGTGTTATTTCATATGTGAAGGCTCGACACATGGTCGAGAAGGGGTGTTTAGCTTATCTCGTGTATGTTCGCGATTCCAGCGCAAAGGTCCCTTCTATTAATTCTGTTCCTATTGTTCGGGAGTTCCTCGAGGTTTTCCCTTTAGACCTGCCGGGTATGCCGCCCGACGGGGATATTAATTTCTCTATTGATCTGGCTCCGGGCACTCAGCCCATTTCCACTCTGCCGTATCGCATGGCACCGCCAGATTTGAAGGAGTTAAAGGATCAGTTGCAAAACTTGCTAGAGAAGGGTTTTATCAGACCTAGTGTTTCTCCTTGGGGTGCGCCAGTGTTATCTGTGAAGAAAAAGGATGGGTCGATGAGGATGTGCATTGATTACCGGCAATTAAACAAATTGACGACTAAGAACAAGTATCCACTACTGAGGATTGATGATTTGTTCGACCAGCTTCAGGGTGCAAAGGTGTTTTCAAAGATAGACTTGAGATCTGGCTACCATCAGCTGAGGATTAGGGCGTCTGATGTCCCTAAGACAGCATTTCGCACTCGGTATAGGCATTATCAGTTTTTGGTCATGTCATTTGGGTTGACCAATGCCCCAGCAGTATTTATGGAGTTGATGAATCGAGTGTTCAGGCCTTACTTGGACTTGTTCGTGATAGTCTTTATTGATAATATTCTGGTGTACTCCCGCAGCCAGGAGCAGAACGAGCAACATCTCAGAGTGGTTCTTCAGACTCTGAAAGATAGTCAGTTATATGCTAAGTTCTCAAAGTGTGAGTTCTGGTTGAGTTCGGTTGCATTTCTGGGTCACGTCGTATCAGCAGAAGGTATTCAGGTGGACCCGAAGAAGATTAAGGTAGTTAAGAACTGGCCTCGACCAGCATCAGCTACTGATATTCGGAGTTTCTTGGGGTTAGTAGGTTATTACCGTCGGTTCGTTGAAGGATTTTCATCTATTACGGCCCCGATGACCAGATTGACCCAGAAGGGTGCCCAGTTCAGATGGTCAGATGAGTGTGAGGCGAGCTTTTAGAAGCTCAAGACAGCTCTGACTACGGCACAAATATTGGTTTTGCCCACAGGCTCAGGCCCTTATACAATTTATTGTGATGCTTCCCGTATTGGGATTGGTGCAGTATTGATGCAGGATGGCAGAGTCATTGCCTATGCTTCGAGGCAGTTGAAGATCCACGAGAAGAATTATCCGGTTCATGATCTAGAGTTGGCAGCCATTGTTCATGCTTTGAAGATTTGGAGGCATTACCTATGTGGTGTGACGTGTGAGGTGTACATTGATCATAAGAGTCTTCAGTACTTGTTCAAGCAGAAGGAGTTGAACTTGAGGCAGAGGAGGTGGTTGGAGTTATTGAAGGATTCTGATGTTTCTATTTTGTATCACCCGGGGAGAGCCAATGTGGTGGCCGATGCATTGAGTAGGAAGTCCGCCAGCATGGGTAGTCTTGCTTATATTCTGGTCAGCCAAAGACCGCTTGCCTTGGATATTCAGGCCTTGGCCAATCGATTTGTGAGGTTGGATATTTCTAAGCCTAGCCGAGTGTTAGCTTGCACGGTCACTCGCTCTTCATTATTGGAGCGTATCCGTGATTGGCAGTTTGATGATCCCCATTTGTGTGTCCTGAGAGACACCGTGCAGCATGTAGGTGCAACAAAGGTGACCTTAGATAGTGATGGTGTTTTGAGATTGCAGGGGCGAGTTTGTGTGCCCAATGTCGAAGAGGTTCGAGAGTTGTTCTTAGCGGAGACCCATAGTTCTCGGTATTCTATTCACTCGGGCGCCGCGAAGATGTATCAGGACTTGCGGTAGCATTATTGGTGGCGTAGGATGAAGAAGGATATTGTTGCATATATGGCTCGATGTTTGAACTATCAACAGGTTAAGTATGAACATCAGAGGCCTGGTGGGTTGTTTAAGAGGATTGAGCTTCCCGAGTAGAAGTGGGAGAAGATTACCATGGATTTCGTTACCGGACTTCCATTGACTCGGAAGAAGTTCGATGCAATATGTGTTATTGTTGATAGGCTAACCAAGTCAGCACATTTCATTCCTGTGGCAGTCTCCTATTTATCCGAGAGGTTAACTGAGATTTATATCCGGGAGATTGTTCGCCTTCATGGTGTGCCGGTATTTATCATTTCGGACAAGGGTACGCAGTTTACCTCACATTTTTGGGGTGCAGTTCAGCAAGAGTTGGGCACACGGGTTGAGTTGAGCACAGCGTTTCATCCTCAGACGGACGGCCAGTCCGAGCGGACTATTCAGATTTTGGAGGATATACTCCGGGCTTGTGTTATCGACTTTGGAGGTTCGTGGGACCAGTTTTTGCCTATAGTAGAGTTCGCCTACAACAACAGCTACCAGTTCAGCATTCAGATGGCTTCATATGAGGCATTGTATGGTAGGCGATGTCGGTCTTCAATCGGATGGTTTGAGCCGGGAGAGGCTCGATTATTGGGTACAGATTTAGTTCAGGAGGCCTTGGATAAGGTCAAGATCATTCAGGACAGGCTTCGTTCGGCTCAGTCGTGGCAAAAGAGCTATGCAGATCGTAAGGTTCGGGATGTAGCTTTCATGGTTGGTGAGGGGGTCTTGCTCCAAGTGTCGCCTATGAGGGGCGTGATGAGATTTGGGAAGAAGGGCAAGCTTAGCCCTAGGTTCATTGGTCCATTTGAGATTCTCGATCGTGTGGGAGAGGTGGCTTACAGACTTGCCTTGCCTCCTAGCTTGTCAGTCGTGCATCCAGTGTTTCATGTGTCCATGCTTCGGAGGTATCACAGCGATCCAGCTCACGTGTTAGATTTCAGCACTGTCCAGTTGGACAAGGATCTGTCTTATGAGTAGGAGCTGGTAGCTATTCTAGACCGGCAGGTTCGACAGTTGAGGTCGAAGAGTTTTCCTTCAATGCATGTCCAGTGGAGAGGTCAGCCTCCTGAGGCATCGACCTGGGAGTCCGAGTCTGATATGCGAAGCCGTTATCCTTATCTATTTCCCGACTCAGGTACTTCTTTCTTTTGTCCGTTCGAGGACGAACGGTTGTTTTAGAGGTGGAGAATGTGACGACCCAAAGGGTCATCACCTGTTTTCTCTTTCATTTCGTGCTTCCGAGCCCTTGAAAACCTCATTTTTACTTGCCTCGTTTTATGTGCGCACTCCGAGCACGTAGCCGGAAAGCTTATATGTTAAATTCTGTGACAAATTTCAAAATGTGGCTTTAAAATAATTAAAGTTGACTTGGGTCAATATTTTAGGTAAACGGACCCGGACCCGTGATTGAACGGTCCCGAAGGGTTCGTAAAAAAATATGGGACTCGGGCGTATGCCCGGAATCGAAATCCGAGGTCCCGATCCCGAGAAATAAATTTTTAAAAGAAATTATTTTTCTGAAATTTATTTGGAAATTTGAAATGAAAATGGATTAGAAAGCGTTAGTATCGGGCTCGTATTTTAGATCCGGTGTCCGGTACAGGTCTTATATATGGTTTAAGCGCTTTCTGTGAAGTTTGGTCAAAATCGGACGTCATTTGACGTGTTTCGGACCTAAATATCTAAAAATGAAAGTTTATGAAGTTTGATGAAAAAGTGATAATTTTGAGGTTTGATTCCTCATTTATGATGTTATTTTGGCGATTTAATCGCATGGTTAAGTTCGTAGGATGTTGTTGGGTTAGTGTGTGTGTTTGGTTGGGAGCCCCGAGGGCTCGAGAGTGTTTCGGAGGAATGTCGGACTGGTTTTTGAACTTAAGAAATTGCAGAATCTGCTGTTTGCTGGTGTCCAGTCAATTGCTCTATGCGATCGCATAGGTAGGTCTGCAGTCGCATAGTGTTAATCTTCAGGGGGTCCGTTTGTTGTATGCGATCGCAACTCCCTTCCGCAATCGCATAGTGCTAGCCTGAGAAGCCCTTTATTTTCTTCTATGCGATCGCAATTACCGCTCCGCGATAGCAGTGAACGCTTCCCCTTCCTCTATGCGATCGCATGACTTCCTTTGCGATCGCATAGGCCATTTTCGCCCAGTTAAATTTTTTTTAAAAACAGAACCAGTAGCTACGGGATTTAGTCCATATTTCACACGAGTTCTTCTTCTCCACAGCTCTTGAGCGGATTTTTTAGCACTTATTCACCAAAGCTTCTTGGGTAAGTAAATTCCCACTCATTTCCTTCATCTTCCTTCATTAATTAATGAGTTTCTAAACCTAAATCATGTAATCTAGGGTTGAAATTGGGGGAAAAGGGTAGAGTTAGGGTTTTTTCAATTTGCTTTGATTTAGACCTCGTTTTAGGGTCGGATTTAAAAACAAATTATATATTCGGGCTCGTGGGGGAATGGGTGATATGGAATTGGTTCGAACCTCGTGTTTTGACCAACCGGGCCTGGGGTCGATTTTGGAATTTTTTGGAAGAAAGGTTGGAATTGATATTTAGGCATTGGGTTTGATTTTTTTTTAGCTATTATTAATGCTATAAAATCGTTATTTCATAGATTTGATTGAGTTGGAGCCGAATTCAAGAGGAAAAGCGGTCGTTGTGGATTGATTTAGCCGTGGAAGTTGAGGTAAGTGTTTGGTCTAACTTTGGCTTGAGGGTTAGGAGTAGAGTCTTATTTGCTAATTGCTATTTGTCGAGTACGGTGTATAGGCATGGTGACGAGTATCTATATACTGGTGTCTAGCATGACCGTGTGTCCTTATATTGAGGTTATCCTGAATTGTTGTGATTCTTCCATGCTTATTTGATGATTTCTATATACTGTAAAGAGCATGAGACAGAGATTATGAAATGACTATTAGAGAGATGGCTCGAATATTAAAGTGAATTATAAGTGAGAAGTGTAAGAAAGTGAAAGAGTTGATGGTTACTCCCTTGCCGGGACATGTTATCGGTTTTGTTGATTTTCTCCTTTGCCGGAATTTAGTTGTGTTGTTATATTTCCCTTGACGGGGTTGCTGTCACTAGTTGTTACCCCCTCCCCCTTACCCCTTACTTGTGATTGTTGATTGTGGATCGGGTTGCACGCCGCAACAGTGATAATTGAGGACCGGGTTGGACGCCGCAACAACACTATACATTTGTGGATCGGGTTGCACGCCGCAACAATACTATATAATTGAGGATCGGGTTACACGCTGCAACAACACTGTATATTCATGATTCGGGTTGCACGCCGCAACAGTGATAATTGAGGATCGGATTGCACGCCGCAACAATATTTTATGTGATCGGGTCGAGTTGCGCGTCGTAACAAATTATAGTTTAAGTGTGTTTATTCCGGATTTAAGTTTCTGTTGGCCGTTCTATCCTTAAGTTTAGACTTCTTATTTAACTGTTGCCTCCCCCAGCATGTTTTCCCCCTCCTTTTATAAACTGCTTATTTCCTGTTTATTTTCCGCAATATATTTCATAACTGCACAGGTTTATCTGGTAGTCTGGTCTAGCCTCGTCACTACTTTGCCGGGGTTAGGCTAGGCACTTACCAGCACATGGGGTCGGTTGTGCTGATGCTACACTCTGTGCATCTTTTTGCACAAATCACAGTACTGGAGCAACAGCTTTTGGACAGCAGTAGGAGCGTTGGAAGCTTACTTCAGTCTAGAGATCCCGAGGTAGCATTGCTGACGTCCGCATGGCCTGGAGTCTCTTCTATCTTTATTTCGTTTGTTGTCCTTGTATCAGAACAAACAGTATTGTATTTTATTCAGACTCTGTTTTTTGTATTCTATAGACGTTTGTGAGTTAGTGACTCCAGTTATGGGTAGAGTTTGTGATTGAACTTCCTCATTTGTTTTCAGTTATTTATATTTAAGACTTCCGCTTTATCATATTATATTTTATTTTTATTAATGGTCGAAAATTGCTAAATGAAGTAAATTGAGTTGGCTTGCCTAGCTCCTATTAGTAGGCGCCATCACGACTCCCGAGGGTGGGAAAATCTGGGTCGTGACAAATTCTTGAACCCTGGATCGAAGATTCTGGGTTCATATTCCCCAGTAGAGTCACCAGAGCTGTCACACCTCTTTTTTTACACACCACCCCGAAGGATAGTGTATAAGGAAGTTTTTTCAATTAAAGTGACATTATTCGAGATGAGATTATTTTATTTATTTTTTTAGAGTCTCCACTTGGAATAAATTATGGTGTCCCAAGTCACCGATTTATTTCAAAATCCCAAATCGAGAAAGTTTTCTTTTTTAGAGAGTCTGCGAACCAAAAATTCTAGATAAGGAATTCTGTTAACCCGGGAGAAGGTGTTAGGCATTCCCCGGTTCCGTGGTTCTAGCACGGTCGCTTAGTGATTATTACTTGGCTTAAATTATTTAACTACTCATTTTTAGGACCTATGTGTAATTATTTTTTACTGCTTTTAAATCTCTTGAATTATTCGTAATTATAAAGAATCGAGTTACGCGTACGTATACTCTTTTCTTTTGGTGCGTCAAAATCATGTCACGCGAATGTGTCCACGATTAATAACGCTTTTGTTGATTTATTAAGAAAATTTGTTTGAAGTTGCGCGAACGCATACCTTGAGTCTTTTAAAAATTTAATTTGCAATTATGTTACATAAACGTATACATACTCGCAATACTAATCTAAATCGGGCCTAAAACAAAATACGATTATTCATTATTTTTCCTAAATTCGAGGTTGTGGTAAGGTTGTGAATTATGGATGAACATGACAAATTCGAGCAAATGAATGCAATCATCTAACATTGAACACGTGATCTAGTGTCAGTCCCATATCTTGTATCTTATAAATTGACAAATGATTACGTTATTCTTGATTTGAAGACAAATGAATTATTTAAGGGTAGAAGTCATTTAACTACTAATTATATGTTCCAAAAGTATTGTGGTTAATCTATTTTAACTCTATTTTTTTCTTGTTTATGTGAAGAAGTCCCTCAAGATAGATGAAGAAGTCCATGACCAAGGACCTAAATTAAATACATCATGTGAGGAAAGTTCAAGCAACGAGCCCAAATATCAACAATGAGGATTAAAGTCTTCAAGGTCAAATATACCATTATTCATGAATTACATCACACTATCAAATAACATATTCGATTCTAATTTGATTCAAAATTGTTGCGTAAATAAAAAGAACTGTTCTAATAATTATAGTTGATCTCTAACTACTTTTACTAAAAAAATACAAAGCTGCAGTGGTAGACGTGTGATTTTTGACCCTCCCCAAGATTTTCATATTTTAGCGTGTAAATATTTAATTTAGGCCTAATATAGCTATTTCAGCTAATTTTGACTTCTTTACTTTATTTTTGTCACAAAAATAAAAAATTACAAAAAAAGATATATATAAGTTTTAGTTTATGTATTTCTCATAAATTTAAAAATACAAAAATAGTACTTTATTTTTATCTTTATATAATTTCGAAAATTACAATAAAATATTTTGTAGTCATTTTAATCTTGAAAAATACCCAAAACTAGTTTTGTTTTAATTGTTAGTCTCATTTTAATAGTTATTTTGCTTACGTAGGATTAATTAAATAAGATCATGTTTTTATTCTCGGTTGCGGGGAAAGAATAACATTTGGGTTCAAACGACCCATTTTTTAGGCCCAAAATTCGGACCTAGCCCATAACAACCCAAGTCCAATATCCAAAACTAGGCCCAACACCCTAAAACCCTAAACTAACCTAGACCTATATAAGCCTAAGTTAGAGCTTCAGCAAGAGATATAGNTTTTTGAACACACATGGAGACTACTTCCTCTTCTTCTTCTACACTAAGTTAAGAACATAAACCCTAGAAGCTTTAGCCTATCTTGATCTTCTTTTTCTCCAAGATAACAAAACCCTAACCCTAAAAACACACCTTGGACCACAAGAAGACTACTGATCTTCTTCAACCTCCTGAACATCCAAAAACCTCCATTAACACCAGCTCCTCTCCACGTCGCCTGAACCACCAGCAGCGCCGTCCTTGTCCAAACCAGCCCGCCGGAAAATCCAGCAACGTCCATGAATGACCAGTTTCTACTGCCCAACGACTAGCCACGCCAGTCAGTCCACCAGTCCACCCCCTCCACCATCGTCAAACCACCCAACTTTCGTCACCACCCTCACAACCAGCGTCCCAGCTCATCGAACCAGCTGCTGCCCGGCTCCGACCAGTCCGTCGACCACCAGCTTCTGCTTCATCTTCTTCTCCGTTCCAGCAGCAAACCAAACAACTCCCTCCAGTCGCCCTTCACAGCAGAAACCAAACGACCCTCTTCCTTACGTCCAAACGACCCCTTCTGCTTCATCTTCTCATACCAGTCTGCTGCATCGTAAAACCAGTAACAACCATCATCTCGTTTTCAGTCCGTTAATTTGTCGAGTTCTTTCGCTGTTGCGTGGGTTCGAAGGTGACCGTTTGAGGCAGAAGTCTTTTTTTGTCGCGGTTCCGGCGTGTTTTCTGGTCCGGTTCGAGGTTTTCGGACAGATTTTGCTTCTGTTGAGTTCGTCACTGTCCAAATCTTTGGAGTTAGACATCTTCAGATTCAAAGAAAAAAAATTACTTGGCTTTAAGGTTCATTTCTATCCCATCGTTGTTCTTATTTTTAGCTTGGAATATTATGGGTTCATGGGACATTTGATGCTTTGTTATTTTATCATGCTTTAGCTTCCGTTAATTTCCTTTGTTGACTAATATGGCTTTTACTTGTATTGCTTTGTTGTAGTCTTGCTGTGCTATAATTGCTTTGTTGTAGTTTAATTTAAATATTTTTGTCTATTGTTCATCGTTTAGGTAAGATAATGAATGTTTAATGTAAATTATTGGATTGGATAAATCAGATTTGTAGAGTTGGTACTAATAGGAGCTAATAGAGGTTTGATTTTGTCCCGCTGTATTGACCCGGTAAAGTAACAAATTTAGTTTGAATAGGATTTAAGTTGATGAGAATAACAAGAATTAAAAACTGTATTTGGCTTATATATTCAATAACTATACATAGCTGATATACCATCGTGATTATGGGTACGGTTCCCATGATATAGTTATGATGTCTAATTCCCAAATTCGGGGGTGTATTTATGTAACCCGATTTTAACAACTTCGAATAATAAAATCCTTTGTAATAAAGTGAGATGAGCCTCGCCAAATAAAATGCATAAATTGCGGGGTCCTCAATAAATGATTGAAATAAAACAGTTAGAATTCGGGATGGTCCGTTTAGTGAATTTTACGGCCTTCCCCAAAGATAATAACGCGTTAGACTCTTTAAGCGTGGTTGTAATAATTTTACCTTCCTAAACTCGGGTGTGCATTTTATGTGACCCAAATCCAAATCCTAAAACATTGGATAAAATATGTTTCGGATTGCGGGTGCATTTCATGTGACGCGATCCAAAGACATGTTTTAAACGACGTTCAATTTTCCTTAAAAAATAATAATAAAAGCGGTTTACGGTTAAAAAGCACATAAGTTAAAGCATGTTGTAAAATCAGATAATTCAAGCCGAATATAACAGTTGAGAGATCGTGCTAGAACCACGGAACTTGGAAATATCTAACACCTTCTCCCGGGTTAACAGAATTCCTTATCCAGATTTCTGGTTCGCGGACTATTAAACAGAGTCAAACCTTTCCTCGATTCGGGATTCAACCGGTGACTTGGGACACCATAAATCTCCCAAATGGCGACTCTGAATCTCTTAATAAACGAACCCCGTTTCGATTGTCCTTTAATTGAAAAAACTCCTTTATTATATCCTTTCGGGGGTGTAGTGAAAAAAGGAGGTGTGACAGCAGTATTTTTTAAATCAAGCTCATATTCAAATTTAGTCTAAGTGCATAACACACATCCTAGTTTGGAACAGTGATCAAACAACGATCAAAAGAAAAAGGAAAAGTAGCCACCCTCTTCTGTTTAAGTTAAAAAAAATCTGATGTTTCACTTGTGTTAAACATGTATAATAATACTGTATTGAACAAACATATACAATTGTTGTCAAAGCATTTCAATAGATTTTGGGAAGCTGGAAATCAACCTAATTTATGGCCATATTTTGAATCTGAAGTAACAAATACAACTTGGAAAAACACGGATAGCACACAAAGGTTTTAAAAAAAAAATGCTTCGAGCTCATACCGGCAAAGGACTACAACACCTAGTTCTGTACAAACACACACAGGCCATTCAATGAACTAATTGACTAAGTAATCAGAAAATTCACATAATACTAAGCTAAATGAAAACAAGGAAAATGAATTTGTTAACACTTCAAAAATACATGTCAAACGGTGAGTTTAAAACAGTGAACACCTAAAAATTAATTTAAAACAAAACTTTGATTCATGAGCTCACTAAACATAGGTCAACAGTGATATAGTGATCTTTAAGTTGTTAACTGCTTCATTAGGCCAATTCTATTGTCAGTAACAACTAAACCAAATAATGTGCAATTTGTAACTTCAAACCATTCAACACTAAACAATCATGAATTAATACCAACATGGAACACATAGAGTAATTTAACAACCAAGCGCAGAAGTTCAGGAAGTTAAACATGGTCATGAGATCAAACAAATCAAAGCTTCATTTGCACACTTAGAAAAGAACTACCAATGGAGTTTTTTTTTACATACATAGCAACTGAAACTTTGAAACAAACGACCAAATAAAGGTCTTAAAACAGGCAGACAACAGGATGAACAACAGTAGACAACCAAAAAATACCACAGCTTCAAGAACCGGAAATCAGCTCAATCCAAACCCATTTTTTGGCGCAAATCCAGAATAAAAAATGCTAAAGAAATGTTTTTTTTTTTTTTTTTGCTTTTTTTCTGATTTTTCTTTTGGAAAGTGAACAAGGAAACAAAAACTCAGACCATTTTTCCTCGTGTATCTTTCAGAAAAAAATGACAAAGAAGACTGAAGAAGAACCAAGAAAAGAAAACCTGAAGGGAAACTGACGACTAAAAAAAACCTAGAAATGACTGGTTTTTCTGAAACTTTTCTCCGAAATTTTTCTCTCTGATTTTTCTATATCCTCCTGAAAAAGAAGACTCGCCTCCTATATATCCATCTCGAAAACTTCTCGAATCTTCTCTCAACAATCCGAAATCCTCAGATTTTTTGAACGATTTGGAACAAATGGAGGGCATGGATCGATTTTCATCAATCCACGGCCCCCATTAATCCAGTAATCGTCCTTTTTTGTACGAGAATCATGCAATTTTCGGGAAGAAATTCGTACACAAATCCATTGAGGATAAGGTGACGTGGAGGGGGGACCAATGGGTGAACTCGGGCGAGTGAATGGTGAGTTTGGGAGTTGGGGAAGATGATGAACAATGGGGAGCCGCCACTGATTTGGTCTCTAGGGTTAGGGAATTTGGGGGAAAAATGTTATAACAGTGTTTTTATATGGAGGGTTACGGACGGGTCGGGTTACAGGCGGGTCAGGTCCGATATTGCTGTGCTGGGGCAGTAAAGTATTGGGCTGGGCTGTAGGAAATTTGGGCTTGCTGGTAGCGGATTTGGGCACTCAAAATTAGCTGGGCCAATTTTAAAGATTGGCCCAATTTTTAAAAGACAAAACCAAATGCATCCTTCCTATTTTCTTCTTTTTCCTCTTTTCTCTTTTTTATTTTATTTTATATATTTTAAAAATTAGTTAAAATCCTAAATTATCTAGAATGTGAAACTAAACTAATTAACTAATTACGAAAATTATAAATAACATTTAATTCTAAATTAAAAGAGAAGAACCAATAATCTAAAAATTAAAAGGTAAAAGGTAAAAAATTATAAAATGAGCCATTTTTTATTTTCAACTTTAATAAAATAAATACTCAACTAATAAAATAAAAAATCTAAATGCAATGCATGGTATTTTTTTGATATTTTTAATAAAAATTAAATGTGCATAGAAAATGTAAACAATTAATAAAATTCTACAAAAATTCCTAAAAATGGCCAATAATTAGGAAAAAATCTATTTTGTTAGGATTTTATTGGAGTATTTTACATAGGGTAAAAATTACGTGCTCACACTGATCTTTCTTTAGGAGAGGGCAATCCTTGATGAAGTGTCCTGGCTTGCCATATTTATGATAGAGGTCATAATTTTTTGGCTTGCGAGAACTGCCTCTTTTTGGAATGCATCCATTCATGCGAACCATATTCTGGAATCTTCTGGTCAAGTAAGCCATATCACCATCCTCACCACTTGAATCATTGTTGCCTGTCTTGAGGACAAGGTTCTTCTCCTTTTTGGGCTCTCTTTTTTCATTGTCATTCTTCTTCTTAATTTCATATGTTTTCATATTACCGACAAGCTCATCAATGGTTAGCTCCTATAAGTCCTTCGCCTATATGATAGCGTTCACTTTGCTTTTCCAGGAGCTGGGCAGACACTGAGAATTTTCCTAACAAGCTTGTTTCTTGGAATGATTTCCCCAAAAGAGTGGAGCTCAATGATGATAGAGGTAAAGTGATTATGCACATCTTGAATGGATTTATTGTCCTTCATCCTGAAGAGCTCGTATTCAGTTGCAAGCATGTCAATCTTTGATTGCTTAACTTATGTTGTTCCTTTGTGAGTTGTTTGTAGGGCTTCCCAAATTTCCTTAGCTGATTGGCATGCAGATATCCTGCTATATTTATCAGGACCAATTCCACAAACAAGAAATTTCTTTTAACGAAAATTCTTTTCTATGGCCTTTCGTTCAGCGTCGTTCAATTCCTTTCTTGTTTTGGGAACATTTACAGCTGCAGTTGGGTCGCCAACAAACTTAGTAGGAATGAAGGGTCCATTACAGATGACATCCCAAAGCTCGGAATCTTCCACCATGATGAAGTCGTGCATCCTAGTCTTCCACCATCCATAATATTGGCCACTGAACCTTGGTGGCCTGTAGGTAGATTGACCTTCTTCAAAGTTTGGAGGAGCAGCCATGAAGATCCTTTCTAGGTGTTAGCCTGATAGAAAGAACCTGCTCTGATACCAATTGATAGAATTTAAGGGTCCACCAAACTATATAGAAAACCAGGTTCTTTATTAGTTTTCACAAAACGCACTCACACTGCAGTAAGTAAATGACGCAGAGGAATTTTACGTGAAAAATTCGCAGCTCAACGGGATTAAAAACCAAGACCTACCTTTGTAGGATTTTCAACTTTACTACTGAACAACTTTGGATTACAACCTATGTAACATAGGAATTAACCTCTTACTCCCTCACCAACTTGTAATACTCTATTACAAGCCACTTTGTAATAACTCCATTACAAAGAATTTACAACTCGACTAACTCTAGCCAAGGCACAAACACAAGAATTTATAATTTACAAAGGATTTCCTACACAATGCTTATAAGTAAGCTAAGTAGGAATTACAAGTAAGAGCTTTTACAAAGTTTACAACTCAACTAAGGACATACAATAACTTGATATAGGGAACTGATCCGTAGCAGTGTTGTTCTATGTTCTTCATGCACTTGAGAATCGTTTTCTGGATAATCAATCACCGTGAGAGTACTTGAGTAAATTCTCTAAGTGTTCAAGTGACTTGTTTTACCTTTTGCTTGATGTTAATAATACATTTGAGACATCACTTGAATTATGTAAGCAAGGTAGGTAAAAAGCCTTCCCATAAAGTTGACTGTTGCATTGTTTTCGCACTGTTGCATGTGCAGGCAATAACTTTACATCTGGAGCAGTTGACTTCTCCTGTCAGCACGGGAACTAGTGCCTATTTGTTCCCTCAATTGTTCTTTTGATTATGATGATTGAACCATATCTCCGGAACCTTTTTTATCTTAAGATCTTGAGAATGTGTAACATGTTTCTTATTTGGTTCTTGACATTAAGTTTGTTAGATCATCAAAATATAACAAGGTTGCATATATAACCTATCAACAAAGATCCTAGGTACTCGCATTTTTCTTACATTTTTCTGTTGGAGTTTTTCATACTTCCCTAAATGGAGTACATTTTGCACCGACTTCTTGATAGCACGTAGTTGGATCCACGTGACTGTAAGAAACAACAACAACAATAATAACAACCCAGTATATTTCCACAAGTGGGGTCTGGGGAGGGTAATATGTACGCAAACCTTACCCCTACCCCGAGTGGCAGAGAGGCTGTTTCAAGAAGACCTTCGGCTCAAGAAGGAAACAAGTGACGATATATTAGTACTAGCAATAGGCTCATAATAAATAACATAGAATAACATAAAATAATAAAATAACAACAATATAAGGAATATAGGAAATACGAGAAAGAGGAAAGTATACTAATATCTAGAATATAAAGCCCTGCATCAGTAGCTGATCAGTAGCATCCTAAGCCTAACTCCTAACTGTCCAGTCTCACTCTAGCGCGTTATAGAAATATTCCCAACTTTCCCCTAACCTACAACCTTAATGCTCGACCTCCACAATCCCCTGTCAAGGACCATGTCCTCAGTAATCCTAAGTCGCGTCATGTCCTGCCTGATCACCTCTCCCCAATACTTCTTAGGTCTCCCTCTACCTCTCCTCGTACCCACCACCGTCAGTGGCTCACAACTTCTCACCGGTGCATCAGTGCTCCTCGTCTGAATGTGCCCGAACCATCTGAGTCTTGCTTCCCGTATCTTGTCCTCCATGGGCGCCACGCCCACCCTCTCTCGAATATCTTCATTCCTAATCTTATCCATCATTGTACGCCCACACATCCACCTCAACATCCTCATCTCTGCTACTTGCATCTTCTGGATGTGTGAGTTCTTAACCGGCCAACACTCGGTCCTATACAACATGGCCGGTCTGACTACTGCTCTATAAAACTTACCTTTTAGTAACGGTGACACTTTCTTGTCATACATGACTCCCGTTGCTAACCTCTACTTCATCCACCCCACCCCTATACGGTGTGTGACATCCTCGTGACTGTAAGAAAGAAAACATTAATAATTAGTGGATGTGATAACCGCTTAGGTTACTAAATCGATGGATTAATTACATATAAGACAACTTATATAATTAAATAAGTGACAAAAGGAAGCTTTGTTGGTAACTTGATTTTTCCTACTAACGAGCTTTGCACGCTGGATGGCTCGTTTAATTTTATAGGCATATACTGAGATTTCCGTCATAAGACAAAAATGTTCAATTATTTCAAAATTAAAGGATCAAATGGGTTCGAATAGTAAAATTTGGGCAAAATTAAGCATAGTTCCTAAATTGAGGAACCCTTTGGGTTTACAGAACTCTCTCTTTTGGACACTGTTATAATAAGTGGAGTCATTTTATACAAATTGAATACTAAAAGCTTATAACATGAAGCTACCTTCCAATGACATTCGTTTATAATATAATATTTTCTCCATCTTAATTTTGTTGCACTTTTTATTTTTTGATAGTCAATTGGATCAAGTTTTGAAGCTAAATTAGATTAGATCAACTCAATATTTTGAAATTAAAATTTTGATATTTGAATTTTTTTATTAAAGTAATATAAGTTATAATTTTTCTCATGTCAATATAATGATAAATATAATTTAAATTGGGACAGAGGGAGTAGTAAGTTTTGGTAATAGGTTAGTGTGAGATGTCAAGTACTACTAACAAAATAATGTGGGACTAATTTCGAGTTAAGTTAATACTTGACGGACGAAAACAATATTTTTCATAAACGGAAGAAAAAAGAGAATCAGACTTGTTAAAGTGGACCGTAGACTCGAAAACTTCGCGGAAACACAGGGATCTCTGGAGCTTCGATAGAGCCATGGAAGCATTGGCAAAGCTGGAGAAAGTCCAGACTCGACTCCTCAAACGCCTGTCGAACCTCGAATCTTCTCTTCTCTCTCAACATTTTTCTCAAAACGTCTCTCTATCAACTTCCACCACCACCGAAGATCGCCTTTCCGGCATTCTTCGCACTAACGGCGTCGTCGATTTCAGCTTCAAACGCGTCCCCTCTGATTACTATGATTGGCCGCTCGAATGTCGTCGTGATATTGTCAGTGCCGCATCCATTCAACATCTCTGCAAAAGCATTGTTCTGGTACCTCCTCTTTTCACAATTCGTTTATTATTTTATCGAATAATTAACTCGTAATTGTATCTATGTTTTTGAATTAGTCATTGTGTAGTTTTACAATTCATGTGAACAAAATGTGAAACATGTTTTCTCCGACATTTTGAATAAGCAGCAGAAGGTTGCTTGCATTTTAGTACGAGTGTGGTATTTGCTATAGCATTGTATAAGTACAACTTATTGGACAAAATTTAGCATTTTGGATTATGAAAGACGACTGCCTAGAGGTTATTTATAGGATGAGATTTCAACGGACATATTGGATTGACCGCTGATGGCTATGGCGAGGTGCATGGCGGCTTCGGCTATGGGGATAGGAACGGAGGAGGAACCTTGCCGTTGGATTTTGCTAAGGCATTTGAGTTGATGATTACGAACTCTAGTTTTCCGAAGAGGGAGGAGCATTTGGTTACTTTCCAAAATATGGTGGCGAAAACAGCCTCTCGATTCTCACAAGGTAGGGGTAATGTCTGCGTACATACTATCCTCCCCATACCTCAAGATGTGGGATAATACTAGGTATGTTGTTTGTGTTGGTGAAAACTCAGATTGATTATCTCCTCCCCAGGAGGTGCGATAGAGGGTTGTGTAAGGATTGCAAGTTTATCCCGAGTGAGACCCTCGCGACGCAGCATAGGCTCTTGGTGATGGACATCAATATCATGATAAGGAGGAAGAAGAGGCCTGTTCAAGGATGACCGAGGATCAGGTGAGGAACCTTGACTAAGGATAAAGCTCAGGAGTTGGAGAAGAGGTTAACGACTATGGGAGCCTGGAAGAGTAGTAGGGACGTGGGCTATGTGGACGACGACAGCGAACTGAGTAAGGGAGGCGGCGAGAGTGGTGTCAGGGGTCTAGAAGGGTTTCTCTTGTGGGCATAAAGGCGACCGGTGGTGGAATGAAGGGGTGCAAGGCAAAGTGGAAGCGAAGAAGGCGACGTACCTGAAGTTAATAGGGAGCACATGCAAGGAGGAGAGGAGAGCGAACAAAGAGAGGTATAAAGTAGCGAGGAAAGAGGCGAAGTTAGCGGTCATGGAGGCTAAGACTCCAGCTTTTGGTCATCTGTACGAGGAACAGGGACGAAGGCGGGGATAAGTAGTTATTTTGGCTGGCTAAGGCAAGAGAAATGAAGGCTCGGGACCTGGATCAAGTGAGGTGCATCAAAGACGAGAACGGTATAGTATTGATAGGGGAGGCTCAGACTAAGCGGAGATGACAAACCTACTTTCATGGTCTTCTGAATGAAAAGGGGGATCAAGATATTGTACTAGGTGATTTGGGGCACTCTTAGAATCTAACTTGATACCACTATAGTTGTTCTAACATTAACACTAACAAATGTAAACTAATTAGAAGAAACTAGAAAGTGAATAATTATTTTTGATGTTTTTAATCAAATGGGAAAAAGCCTATGGGTGTAATATTTGCCTAGGTGCTAACCTAATGGGTAAATCACGTTAATGCTTGTCTTATTGACCGGGGTGTATTATAACTTTCAACTTTCAATTACCCACTTAATACCTCTCGATTATAGAGTAGTTATGCCCAAATTGGCTTTCTCAAGTTCAATTGGTTATCAATTCAAACAATTGCTCAAGTCGTGTTTTTCCTATCTCTAGTTCAAATCCTTTAATTAGACTAGCCAAAACCTTAAGTAGCCCAATTTCTTGTTAGCTAAGTTTTCCTAGACTAACTCCCTCTTCTCAAGTAAGAATCAAGTCAAATAGGCATGAATCAATGTTTGCAACCATTAAATCTATAAATAATGCATAGCAAGGCTAAATAATAAACACCCGATCATAAAGAAGCATTAAATTAATCATCCATAAGGTTTATACACTAGGGTTCGGTCACAACACTAGAGAAAATCTAGCTAATCATGCTAGAAAGTGAAAAAAACAAAGAAGAACTAATTAAAGCCATAAACTAAGATTAAATTGATAAAACTAACGATTCTTCACCCAAAACAGTTACAACTTTCCCAAAATAGCAAAAGATAACTTCTACAGGTAAAAACTATTCAAAACTCCTAAAAAAGTGTTTCCTGTCTATTTATAGACTATAGTGCCTTGAAATTCGCTGACAAAGTGCCATTCGGGAGGTTCTGCGACCGCACAATTCCATGTGCAGTTCGCACTTTTCTTCTCTTTTTTAGGTGGAGCAATTCTGCACCCGCACTATTCCATCTGCGGCTGCACTTTTGGCAAGGCTTCACACTTGGTCGTTTTGCACCTTCTCTGAACTTTTGAAATTTTGTCAGCGCGACCAGGTTTTGCGGCCGCACAATTGCATGTGTGGTCCGCAATTGTTAGAACTTCTTTTGAGGCTCAGGTACCAAATTGAACTGAGTTGTAACAACTATAGTGGTATCAAGTTACTAAGTCAAACCATGAAAATTTAGAAGAGGGTGGTGGAACCGAGGGTGAAGAGGAACGTGACTACATCTGACAACCAGTTCGGGTTCACGCCGGGTCATTCAACTACGGAAGCTATCCACTTTTTTTTTTTTGATTTGCACCGGGTGTCCGAGTCTCTATAAGCCCCGACTAATCCCGGGGGTGCACAGGCCCTCGGCAAGGAGTTTCCACAAGTGCACCACAGTTAATTCAGGTTTTACCCAGTCCGATGGCCCTCAGAAATTGTTTGCACCCAATGGGTTTCGAACTTGAGACCTTGAAAGGGAGCAAACCCCAAGGCTCAAGTCAATTACCACCAGGCCAACCCCTGAGGGTTACGGAAGCTATCCACTTTATTAGAAGGTTGATAGAATAATACAATGATATGAAGAATGATTTGCACTTGGTGTTTATTGACCTGGAGAAAGCATATAACAAGGTCCCTAGAGAGGTTTTCTGGAGATGCCTGGAGGCAAAAGGTGTGCTGGTAACTTACACTAGAGCGATCAAGGACATGTATGACGGAGCTAAGATTCTGGTTAGGACAGTGCGAGGCAGCTCGGAATATTCCCCATCGTTATGGGGTTACATCAAGGATTTGCGCTCAGCCCGTTCTTATTTGCCGTGGTGATGGATGCACTGACACACCATATTCAAGGGGAGGTGTTATGGTGTATGTTGTTCGCTGATGACATAGTTCTGATTGATGAGACGTGAGGCGGTGTTAACAAGAGGCTAGAGGTTTGGAGATAGGCCCTTGAGTCTAAGGGTTTCAAGTTGAGCAGGACTAAGACAGAATACCTGGAGTGTAAGTTCAACACCGAATCGAGGGAAGCAGACATGGACGTGAGACTTGGATCACAAGTCATTCCCAAGAGGCAGTTTCAAGTACCTTGGGTCGGTTATCTAGGAGGACGAGGAGATCGACGAGGACGCCACACACCGTATAGGGGTTGGGTGGTTGAAATGGAGGTTACCATCTGGAGTCCTGTGTGACAAAAAAGTACCGTCGTTACTCAAAGGTAAATTTTATAAAACGGTGGTTAGACCGGCCATGTAGTATGAGCAGAGTATTAGCCGGATAAGAACTCACATATATAGAAGATGAATGTAGCAGAAATGAGGATGTTGAGTTGGATGTGCGAGCACACTAGAATGGATAATATTAGGTATGCAGATATTCGGGAGAAGATGAGCGTAGCTCATATAGATGACAAGAAAGCTCAGATGGTTCAGGCATGTGCGGAGGAGAGGCCCTGATGCCCCGGTAAGTAGGTGTGAGCGGCTGGCTTTGGCGGGTACAAGAAGAGCTAGAGGGTGGCCTAAGAAGTACCGGGAATAGGTGATCAGGCAAGGACATGGTGTGGCTTCAGATTTCCGAGGACACTTGATAGGAAGGTGTGGAGGCCGAGCATTAGGGTTGTAGGTTAGAAGGTAGTTGAGTATTTTTCTGCTTTGTACTGGGAGTGAGGCCTTATTTACTGGTTGTTGTAATTGTGTTTCATCTATTTTTTGGTTCTTATGATGCTGTTATTATTTCTATGGTTTTTGTTGATGGTACTGATATATTGTCTCTTTCTGTCTTTTTCATCTTCTTGAGCCGAGTGTCTATCGAAAACAACCTTTCTACTCCATCGGGATAGGGATAAGATTTGCGTACACACTACCCTCCCCAGACCCCTCACCCGTAAGATTTTACTGGGTTGTTGTAGTTATGAAAGACGAAATTTGGAGATGATGTAAGTTGGGATAGAGAAAATGTAAAAAAGCGGTGAACAGTAAATGTGTCATGCCTTGAGCTATATGTTAAAGAAGTGCTGAATCAAATATGTATATGAAACTTTCATGAAGTAGCAGTGAAGAAACCACCCTTGGTGATCATTGAGATAGTTCTGCTTCTAAATCTTCTAATTCATTCTTAAAAAAAATTACTTCATTGTTTTTTACTATTATAAGATTTGCTTTGTATCATTCAATGCTGCTTCTATTGAGACATGTCAAACACAACTACAGTTATCTTAATCGAAATGGCTTCATATCTGCGTAGATTGATATTTGGTGTCATCTAAATATGCAATTTTGTTGGTGAAAATTTTATGATATTGAGCCTCCTTAACTTTGAATCCATTCATAATCTCTGATACTCTTTTAGTCTTCATTCCATGTCAAAATCTTTATATCTAATAATGCAGGTAAATACTCAAGCCGCATCCAATATTATTGATTGTAGTGATCGTAACAATTCAAAATACTACGTTGTCGTTGTACAGGTAACTATCTGCAACTTTTGCTCAAGATGGAGGAAAATTACTCCAAATACTATGTAAATATCTTTACTATTTTGTTCAACAGTATGCAGCTCGATTTAATGCTGAGGCTGTAAAGAATTTTCTGTACACTCTCAATGAGAGCAAGATAGCCAAGAAGAAATTCAACAGTAAGTTACATCTATTTATTACAAAAACATGCATTTGGTCTAATACTTAAGGTAGTCAGAAAACTGAAATGGATTAAGCATACAGCTTCGGATAATTGTAATTGTGTAATGAAGATATTGGAAAAAACTGTTATTCTTTTGTAGATAGATCAACGAGAACTGTTTTATTTTGATCGTACCAAGAAAAGACTTCCCATGAAAAGTACATTTTAGCTGTATGGACTATCGACCCATATATAAGCAAAATTAGGGATATTTATAGACGTATGAGGATGCATATATTGCAAAACTGAATGTTCTGCTCTTGTTTGAGTAATAAAAATTTGAACGTTTTCTCTTTCTCAATTTAGTTACATTCTTTAGAAACTTTACAAATTAAATATTGACCTTACATCTCAAGAGACTGAGAGATGCGTCCTGAGGTCCCTTTTCCACCTATGTAACTGTCAAAATGAAAAGAAAATCGGAAACATAAGAGTGTACTCGTGACACACTTCTTTCTTTTGTGGGATAAGAAAGCAATTATTTGGGCATTACTTGATCTTGGATGCGTTTTTCTTTTTGCTTTAGCGCATTAGGGAACCCAATGAATGGGAGTTGGAGTGGTGTTAATATAATATGTTTAGAGCAACTGACGAGTAAGATTACAGTGGACCCAGAGTAACGATAGCGGGTCTACTATCTACTTTACTGCAGTAGACTAACTTCTCACTAATACTACTCTTAATTTTTGTGACGCCAAGCTAGAAAAGCAGGCCATTATTTAAGTTTGACATTGTTAATGGCGTCAGTAGGCCTCTAAATATGTTAGAAGGGGTGTCTGGAAGTTGGGTTCGGCTATATGAATCTTCACCGACCATACAAAACAGAAAAAAGATTGGTGGGAGAATAAAAAATCCATCTCTCACCATTCAAGTTTTAAGTACATAAAAACAAAGCAAGAAAAATTTAAGTAGGTTTCAGATTCTGAAACATTGAATCCCACCTGATTGAGGATGTCCAATAATCACTATAATCTAGCTCCATCTTAACACTCCGACTTCCTTTGAAGTACAATGGAAAACAAAATCTTTTTCATTTCAGGTGAAAAATCTTTTGAACTTATAGACTACGGTGAAGGGTGGTTTGTGTTGATTGAAAGAGGCAGAAGATTTTCAAGCAGGATTAAAATCGATGAAGAAAACCTTAGATGGGTTTGTGATGTTCTTAATCAAGCATCAAAGAGAACAGGGAACAACTACAGAAGATGGGGGAGGAAGTCACAAGCATACATCTACAGAGCCTTTCAGAGCTTCAATATGTATGGCCGTTACATGCGTATTGAAATGTTGCAGGGGATTAGGAAATCAGCAGTAATAGTTCCTGAACCAGACTACAACAGTGGATGGGGAGACATAACTGGGAAAATTTTACATTTTCTCGGGAAGCATACAACAAATAGACTCAAGCATCCTAACACTCCTCAGACAAAGTCTTATATTGATACTGCCAAAATTGCCCAATGGCCGGAGTTAGCGAAATTCCCAGCAACGGTGGTTGATAAGGTCATCAAGGTCAACCCAGAAACAGAAGATAGCAATCACCAGGTTTTATCGAGATGCTTGGTTGGAACTTTCAATGATTCTTTTAATCACAGCCCAAATCAGGAGGTGATTCAAAAATGGTTCTTGAATAGATGGAAGATTTGTGCTGGCATGAAAGTTACCCCTCTCTCCCACAACCAATTTCTGTTTGAGTTACCATCGAGGCAAGAAGCCGCGAGAGTTCAGGCTGGTGAATGGTTCTGGAATGGACGACGTCTAACTTTACAGTGGTGGTCACCTTTAACAGGAACCGAGTTGGCGAGGCAGAAATCCGAGAGATCTGAACATAAATGGATCAAAGCTTTTGGGATTCCTCTCCATGCGTGGTCTCTTGATACCTTCAAAACAATTGGGGATCTCTGCGGTGGTTTCATAGGTATTGATGATGATACAAAGCATCGAAGTCATCATTATTGGGCGAGAATTTGTGTCAACATTTCTGATTGTAAATGCCCAGAGAAGATGGAGCTCGATGTGGAGCACTGGAGGTACGAAATTTCAGTTCTAAAAGATGTTACCGCCACCCTAAAGCCAATCCCAGTCTTTAAACTTGTCGGAGAAGAAGACGCAGGGTGCTCGTCAGTCAAAAAAACGGTGGGTACATCGGGTTTGGTGGTTGAAGGACCTGTCTATTCGAAGCACGTGGGTAGACAGGTGGCTGCAGAACACTTTAATTCAAACCATCTGGGCCGGGTCTCAAAAGATACCACCAAGGTAAATGGTTTAAGTAAGGGCAAGGAGAAATTAAACTTGGGCCCAGCTTATATAGTCCCATATTATTCCAAAGGCCCAAGAAAAAAGGCCCATACAAAGCTTATAACTAAGCCCTTACAGGAGTGGAGACCCAGAGTTCAATATTGACCTAAAAAGCCTCTATATACAACCAATGCCTCTCCAGAAATTCTGCAGCAACCATAAGTTGATAACACCAGCATCATCGCACCGTCGCTGCATGCAATAACTATAAATCATTCTGAAGTAGATGAAGATGCGGACAACGAAGCTGACAACTTCATCGGCAACCCTAGGGGCATTCCCCACAGTTTAAAACGGTCAAATATTGCCTCAACAACTTCAGCATGCTTCGTCACTGATTATTCATCTTTTTCTTATAATGACATGTTGTCGTTAACCTGGCATGATGATGAGCATCTGCAATTGCAAGAAATTCAGCAACCTGCAGTCATTGAGACCTCGAGATGGACCAAATTAGTAATGGGAAAAGCTTGCAAGGCTTTTGGGATAAATGTAACTGGCTTCGAACATGAGATTTTTGAATTAATTATGAGAATGGATCAGAGACGTCAGGCTCAGATGCAAAGTGAAGGGGAATCAGCAAGTAAGAAGAAAGGGAAAAGGAAAGGGCAAGCAGAAGTGCAAAGCTTAATTTGTGGTATCAACTATGACGGCGGCAGTAGAAGTGGCAGGGGCAGGTACTACAAAGCAGCACCCGGATGAAAGTCAAAGTTCTCAGTTAGAACATTAGGGGACTAATGACAAGAATAAAAGGAGCACTCTCGGCTCATTAGTTCGAGAATGGAGAGCAGACATTGTGTGTCTTCAGGAAACCAAAATGGAAGACATTCATGCAAGTATGTTTTATCAAATATGGGGGAATAAATGGGTTGAATGGGCAGAACTAAAGGCATCTGGAACCAGGGGTGGTATTGTAGTTATGTGGGATAGAAGGCTTTGGAAATGTAATGATTCTCACCAAGGCAGCTTCTCAATCACATGCTTTCTTGAAAGTTTACAAGAAGATTTTAGATGGGCTTTCACAGGTGTGTATGGTCCACATACCAGTGCAGAGAGGAAGGAATTGTGGCATGAACTAGGAGCTGTTAGAGGTATATGGAGTGACCAATGGGTAGTTGGAGGGGATTTTAATGTATGTAGATTCGAAAATGAAAAACTCAACTGCACTAGAAGATCCAGGGCTATGAGGAGTTTTTCAGATATTATTATGGACCTGCAGCTATTAGATTTACCTCTCCAAGGGGCATAATACACTTGGGCAAGGGGGGAGGATTGTTTACAGGCCTCTAGGATTGATAGGTTCCTTATATCCTCTGAGTGGAATGAAAGCTTCAAAGCAATCAATCAGTTGGCCCTCCCAAGAGCTCTCTCTGATCATAAACCTCTTCTGCTGGAGAGTGGGGAATGGGACACAGCACCTTCTTATTTCAAGTTCGAAAACATGTGGCTGCAACAAGAAGGTTTCATTGACATGGTGAAGGAGTGGTGGCAGAGTTACAGTCATAAGTGGCAGCCCAGATTTTATACTAGTACAAAAATTGAGAAATTTAAAAAAGGACATAAGCAACTGGAACAGAGATGTCTATGGCAAAGTGGAAGCAAAAAGAACCAAGGCATTGGAGGAGCTCTCAATTTTAGATCAGACAGCAGAAAACAGAGCTCTAACACAAGCTGAGAAGCAAATGGTAGTGAACCTGAAAGTGGAGCTAATGGAATTGGCTAAAGCTGAAGAAATCTCATGGAGGCAAAAATCAAGATGCTTGTGGCTCAAAGAAGGAGACAGGAACACAAAATACTTCCAAACAATTGCAAACTCACACAGGAGGAACAACAATATTGACAAGCTCAAAGTGGATAATGAAATAACAGATGATAAGGATGTGATCAAAGAAGAGATTTTGAACTATTACCGGAACCTGTACACTGAGAGTAAAACCTGGAGGCCCAGTGCTAATTTTGATGATGTTGCCAGATTATCAAGTGAAGACAGGGAGATGTTAGAAAAAGTTTTTGAGGAAGAAGTGCATGCTGTTATCCAGTCATGCGTTCCAGATAAAGCACCTGGTCCAGATGGATTTACTATGGCCTTCTTTCAAAAGACATGGGACTTTATCAAGTCAGAGGTGATGGGGGCGCTCAACCACTTTCACCGGCAGTGTTACATGGTGAGATCATGTAATACATCTTTCATCGCTCTGATCCCCAAAAAGAAAGGAGCAATTGAACTCAGAAACTATAGGCCAATTAGTCTCATTGGAAGTGTTTACAAGATTACAACAAAGTTACTAGCAGAAAGGCTGAAGAAGGTAATTGGGAAGCTAGTCTCCAACCATCAGAATGCCTTCATTAAACATAGACAAATAACTGATGCAACTTTCATTGCCAATGAGGTACTAGACTGGAGGATTAAAAGCGGTGAACCTGGGGTTATGTGCAAGCTAGATATCGAGAAGGCCTTTGATCAACTTAATTATTCTTACCTTATCTCTATTTTAAGGAAGATGAGATTTGGGGAAAAGTGGATCAAGTGGGTCAGATTTAGTATTTCAACAGTGAAATACTCAATTATTATTAACAGAGAACCTGTGGGTTTTTTCTCTCCGCAGAAAGGGATAAGGCAGGGAGATCCACTCTCACCTTTTCTTTTCATCCTAGCCATGGAGGGGCTGAGCAAAATGTTGGAGAAGGCCAGACAAATGCAATGGATCCAGGGTTTCAGCGTAGGTTCAAATGCTGAGAACACTGTCAAAGTATCACATCTACTGTGTGCCGATGATACTTTGATCTTCTGTGAGGCAGAAAGATCTCAAATGCTATATTTGAATCTGACTCTTCTGCTATTTGAGGCTTTATCAGGGCTACATGTCAA
This sequence comes from Nicotiana glauca, assembly GCA_026770625.1. Taxonomy (NCBI): domain Eukaryota; kingdom Viridiplantae; phylum Streptophyta; class Magnoliopsida; order Solanales; family Solanaceae; genus Nicotiana; species Nicotiana glauca. The sequence continues at coordinate 141,454 of MU708946.1, read as the reverse complement.
CAAGTTGAAAAGCATCATCTATCCGGTAAACAATGTGCCAAACTTAGAGGAATTGTCTAGTATCATGGGCTGCACTATTGGAGCACTTCCTACGACCTACCTAGGTCTCCCATTGGGGGCTAAATTCAAGAGTTGCGAGGTATGGAATGGAGTCATTGAGAAATTTGAGAAGAGATTAGCATCATGGCAGATGCAATACCTATCAATGGGTGGTAGGTTAACTCTCATAAATAGTGTGCTCGATAGTATCCCTACATATCACATGTCTTTGTTCCCCATTCCCAAAAAGGTACTAAAGCAACTAGACAAGATCAGGAGGAATTTCTTATGGGAGGGGAACAGCAGCTCTCATAAGTTCCACTTGATAAAGTGGAACAAGGTCATGCAACCAAAATTCAAAGGAGGTTTGGGTATCAGAGACTTAACCATCCACAACAAAAGCTTGCTAATGATGGCTATGGAGATATGGCACAAGCGATTCAAGCCTCTGGAAGGAGGTAATCAACGCCAAGCATGGGAAGAGAGATAATTGGAGCACTAAAATTGTCATTGCACCTTATGGGGTTGGGCCATGGAAGTACATTAGCAAACTTGGACAGGAATTTGTCCAGAATGTTCACTACAAAGCAGGGAATGGAGCACATATCAAATTTTGGAAAGACAAATGGATGAGCAACACCCCACTCATGTTTGAATGCCCCACCATTTTCCAGATTGCCCTTGATAAGGATTCCTCCATTGCCCAGAACAGAACTGGCAATATTTGGGATGTGCACCTCAGAAGATCTATACAAGATTGGGAAATGGACAGCTTGATGGACATGTTAGCCAGAGTGGAGGTCTTCACCATCGATGAGAATCTACCTGACACTATGAAGTGGGGGAACAAGGGCATCTTTACCGTGAAAGAATGCTATAAGCACATCTGTACTCAGAGCCAGGTATTTGACTCAGACCCTTGGCCATGGAGACTAATATGGAAGACCAAACTACCCACCAAGGTTATTTGTTTCAGCTGGATTGCTCTATATGAAGCCTGCTTAACACAGGATAATCTCAATAGAAGAGGCTTTCAACTGGTCAACAGATGCTACATGTGTAAGGAAAGCTCAGAGTATGTCAGTCACCTGCTCTTGCATTGCCCAGTTGCCACTGATCTGTGGAACATGTTTTTTTGTCTTTTCGGTTTGAACTGGGCCATGCCATCGAATATTAGAGAGGCATACACAAGCTGGAGTCTTTGGGAAGTTGATAAGGCCATCAAGGAGATCTGGTTAATGATTCCTGCAGTTATTTTTTGGATTTTGTGGAATCAAAGGAATCAAAGATGCTTTGATGGAATCTCAACTCCAAATCACACTCTTAAAGCTAATTGTTTGCTCATCCTTTTTAGCTGGGTGAAGTTAACCCCTGTAATTATCACTGATCACCTTTTGGACTTTGTTAGCTCCTTAGTTATAGTTTAGCACATCCTAAAGGGGCTTACAAACTCTTATTTTTCTGTATTTTTATCTTCTGATTTTGTAACTATTGCATCTACTTGATGCCTTTCTAATGAAATACCTTACTTCATCAAAAAAAAAAAAGAAGGGGTGTCTGGCAGCATGAAGTTCAGGAACAAATTATTTTTTTAGGTAAATAACTTTGTATTCTGTGTAAAGTTTTACAAAACCATAGCTCGACTAATTACGTAGTCAGCTATCTAACCAGTATCAAAAACCAGAGAAACAAAAGCCTATACTACGTTAAAAGACTAGATCTATCTACTAGAACAAAAGGCTATGTAGCAAAATCTGGACTCTCGGGGCTGCTCTAGCATTACAAATTTCCAATGGCTTCCCAGCTTCTACTCTTCTTTTTAAAGACCCTTTGGTTCCTTTCTATCCATATTGCATAGACGCATTCAGCGTATGCCATCCGAAAAATTTGAGCTTGTTGCGATCTACCTCTAGAGCAATTGATGGCCCAATCGATGTGTTGTTCCCAATCACAGGTTGTGTAACTTTGTCTTTGTAACCACTGCTGCATCCTGCCCCATAGCTTCCTGGAGTAATCACACTCAGCTATCGAATGATCTCTTGTCTCAGCTTGTGTTTGACATAGGTAGCAATTCAAATCCACAGTCTGGTGACATATGAATGTCAGGAACAAATTGTTAATCTAATGTCTGGATGGCCTAAATAATCTCATGCTGGAAATTTTTTATGGTGCTTCTTTATATAAATGGTTTACTTGCTGGATACATAAAGTTCCATGAGCTCATGTCAATAATTTTCTTGGAGAAACTCTGAGTAAATCATCTGAGAGTCGCAATGACTGTGTTAACTATATTTGGCATTTGGATACATTGCCATACTACAATAAGAATGACTATTGAAAAGCATACTTCTTGTTCAGGAAACGTTGAGCAAACAACTGAAGTTACGATGATGGACTTATTTTATGCATTCTTCCTCTTCATTCATTTATCTTTTGGTTATTGACTTGCTATAACCATGTCTAAACTGGGAGCAAATAGAGTTGGATGCTATAAGTTTATGAGGTGCAATGTCTTCTTTGGTGTCTGCATTTTGCTTGATTACTGCTTATAGAATGATGTTAGCCACTGGATGCTTTTTGCAGTGAGGCTGGCTCCTGAGGAGACATCAGTAAAGCTGACTGGTTATGAGCACAATGCAGTCACATGTATTGGCATGAAAACCAACATACCGGTACTCAGTCTCTTTGTTCTTTCACTGAAATTGTCATAGTGTTCTCCAGTATTCTTCTGTTTACAGTTAACATTTGAACTGTTCCCATGTCTCTCTCCACATTAGTTAATGAAATGTTGTGCAACTCATCACACTCATTAGTTTCTCTAATGCTGCAGCTGATGGTAGCTAATGCCATATCAGCTAGTTTAAGAGCTACTCCTAATGAATGCCAAGATTTGTGATTACATTCTCTAATGCTGCAACTGCTGGTACCTAATTTCCATATCAGCTACTTTCTGAGCTGCTTCTAATGAAATCCAGGATTAAGTGGATAATCACACTAATGAAGATATTAACTTGACTGGAACACTCCTGTTGTAAGTCATTGATTCCTCTAAAGTATTGTTGGTTAAACCACAAAACATCTGTCTGTCTTGCCTCCTGCACTCATGTGCATTACATCAATGTGTATTAGGTAGTGCAGCCTTCATGTTCACTGCTGTTTGCTGTAGCTTGAACAAATTGGGCCCTGACATCTAGTTGCCTGTGTCTTGATTCTTGTCACTCTCTTGCTTACACCGATTGCTAATAATATGCGATATATGCTGACGGGTCCCCGGTCTACCACATTTAGATGGAAAGTGGACTAATTGGTATGTGTTTTACTCTCCATCATTCTTTTTCATTAATGGACTCTATGCTGTTCATTGTGCCAGCTGTGCTTCTTCTCACTGGTCCTAAAATCTGTATCTGTCAATGTTGTTGATCTAGAAATGCAGCCTACCAGTTTTTCTCACTTCTTCATTAGCTCAGATTAGAGGCCACTTCCTTGAAGTTTTCAACCCCTTTGTTGAACATTACTACACTTTTGCCTATAATTAAATTACATAGAGAAGCTTTGCTTTTTGCAACTAGTAGGCAGAAGTAGGGGTGTGCATTCGATTTATCGATTCGATTTTGACCCTTATTGATAATTACTTATCGATTATCGATTTGTACATATGATTATCGTTATTGTTTCAATAAGGTTTCGATTTTTTCGATTTCGATTTATCGATTTTGGGGGCTTATCGATTACACCAATAAGAAATTTTGCGGGATTCCACGGAAAGTATATCGCTATAAACGTGCCTAACTAATATGGACAAAAAGAAGCTAAAATAGGACGAACACCATTTATAATATAAGCACATGCAACAAAACTAAAGGGATCAAATGTATGCCACCAACATTCCAATGGTATAAAAAAACAAAACAAAACAAAACACATCATTACGGCTAATTCTATTTTTCATTAATTTAAACTTCATTCCCTTGATCTTTAAATATGATCATTCCTTAGATGTGGTAGAAGAAATAATAGGGTAAGGGACTTAGGGTAAAGGAAAGGGTATAGATTAGGGAAAATAATATTGTATAGCCGCTTTCAAAATAGTAGCGGAATATATATACATTCTGTATGTTATATTAATCTACACAAGTAGGTAATTACTCATTTAACAAGTGTCTACAGTGTGCATTCAATTTATCGATTCGATTTTGACCCTTATCGATAATTACTTATCGATTATCGATTTGTACATATGCTTATAGTTATCGTTTCAATAAGGTTTCAATTTTTTCGATTTCGATTTTGATAACAAATAATCGATTCGATTTATTGATAAACCGATTCGAATGTACACCCATAGACAGAAGAGCAAAGGCCACTGAAACTTGCTCAACAACTAAAGAGTTATCTATAGCAGCAAAACGTAATCTTTAAAGTGATAGGTGAAGAAGTACTTTATTGACGATTCTCTTGCTAGTACGTTATTAAATTCTTCAGCCAGAGACATCCACGGTTTAAGCCGAACATCAATTTCTTAACTGCTCAAGCTTGTAATTAGTCAGCCGATACCTGAGGTTCGCGTTATACTTTCTGTTGCAGTAGAAAGTCCCAACTATTGTGGAAAATAGTGCTTTACTACTGTATCTTGTACCAATTATTACTAATTTTAACAGGTGATTTTGGATGAAGCAATCGCCAAGCTCAATCCTGACTTCTTCTGGTTCGGAGGTGGCGAGATTGATCTTAAACTGGGGATCAGGACATCAGAGTTCATCAATTTTGTGAAACCATTCATTGTCAACTGTAGCAGTGGTTAAAGGTCTCCATTCAGACAAAGTCAGACTCAACGAGGGAAAAAGACGGGTACTGTCACAGGCATTTTTCTCCTCGAGACCTACACAATCCATACACAATGCTTCTCTTTCATTTTTGCTCCAAAACTGATTTCCAGGTTCGCAAATTGATTTTAGTCCGTCAAATAGTTAGGTCCCATTGCACCTGAATTGTCACTTCTACCAAATGGATCAATGATCGGTTTAACGTCATGACATAAATTGTCTTGCGTTCAGGTTCTTACAAATGGAATTTTGTTAGGAGCATTTTTAACTACTTTTCCCCTCCTTGTTTCGCATAATGCGATCGGTAATGACAGCAAGTGCTTCTCTCTATATTGATGTTTGAATTGTAAAATAGAATAAGTATCTTATACAAAGATATGACATTTAAACTTGGGTAAATTAGGATTTAAGTAACGTAAACTTAATTGTAAAGAACTTTTAGCCCATCACTGTTTTTTTTTTTTTTTTTGAATCCCTCCCAATTTAGGAAGATCTATAGTGTTTCTACACTTCCCCTCCAGCGTGACTCGTACCCAGGACCTAACGGTCGTGGGTGAAGCTGCTTTACCAACTGAGACACTTCCGCTCCAGCATGACTCAAACCTAAGACCTAACGATTGTGGGTGGAGGTTTTTTACCATCACTGTAGTTTAATGCTTTGTAGTACATTACTCATTACTCCCTCCGGTCCACAATAAGTGATCAATTTGCTTTAGGCACACCCATGTAGAAAATACTAAATTCTAGACGAAAATAGTTAGTGTAACTAAACTACCCTTCATTAAATGTTGTTCCATAGTTATAGTAGCACTTACTTCTCTTCTCAAATGTGAGGAGTAAATGACTTTTTAGGGATATGTACGTAAGGGTAATTTGGAAAAACAAGTTGAATCTTTTCTTGATTATATAAATGAACACTTATTTTGGACCAAAATAAAAAAGCAAATTGGTCACTTATTGTGGACCAGAGGGAGTACTTTTTTTCAGGTTACCAATCCTCATTATAGGAAGTTATTTTTTAATTTTTTTTGTAAGTGACTTTTTTATATAAATATATATTTGTGAATTCCATATTAACAAAACACGAGAGATACTAGATATATAAGTAAACAAGTCTGAGACCTTAGTGATGCTTTTTAAAACGTGCGAATCTAGGCTTAAAACGAATAATATTACTAGTGGCTACACTGTTACATGTGGTATTAGGGACACGTCTGCGTGCATCCTTGAGCGATGGTGGGATAAAACCTAGTGACGCATTTTAAAGTCATGCATGCCTAGGTCCAAAGAGACAATATTACAAGTGGGTCGGATGTTACAATGTTTCACCTTTAGTCTATATAGCTTAAACTTGATTAGAGTTGAAATTTTATATATTAAAGTAGTGTAAAAAGAAATTAGATGATTAGTTAAAAGTAAACAAGAGACAGTAATCTGCAATAAACGTGGGTAAATATATATTAAACGTGTAGAAATTTTTCACACTGTCAGTAAATATAAATTAATTCAAAATATATCTTTGACCTCAACCATGACACTCTTCCAACCCCAAGGCTGCGCTCAAATTGGACTGTTGCGAACTTAAAGGAAAGTGACAAATAGAAAATTTGTTTGCCTCCCTATGGTTGTGCATATAATAAATGACAAGAATAGATTTGGTTTCTTGGATGTCAAATGCAAAAGACCAAAGAAGGGACAGTGCAGAAACTAACACATAACTCTCCATCATTAAATAAGAGAACCAACCAACACATTGACCACCACTCCATTTCACTGCTATTCTTTTTCTACTATATATATTTATTATATATGCACTTTTTAAATCAAGGCAACAGTTGATTTAAACAACGCAATAATATGAGGGATCATATCCATCCAGCCCTTAAACCTCAATCACCATGCATTAATGTAAAATACGTGACCATACCACTGATATTTCTTGCTAGGGCTTTTGTATTTCTTAGAATTTCTATTTGTATATATATGGAATATTGTATGATATACGAGTATTCTTTCTTATGTAGGATTCTCCTTCATTTTGCGAAAAACAACAAAAAAGAACAAACTGAAAACCGACACACTCACGTATATAAACGAGAAAGCAAAATACATATAAGTATGTTTTTTATCTACTAAGATATAAATATATAAATCTAGTGTTTAGTGTTGTGAATAGGTGGTTTTCGATGGGGTTGAGCATAGTCCATAACGACCACGTCTTCCACAGGGTCTTTTTCAATGGAGTTCACTGCTTCTTCCTCATGTTGTGCTAATGGTGGAGTTTCTAGAATCAATCGCGATTGTCTCCTCAACATCTGCAAACAAATTTGAAATCTAAATTAAACATTTTCTAATTTTGTATAAATATTCATGCACATTTAACCGAAGAGTTTGAGCTCGTGTAACTTTTATACTATCAACTCACTTAAAAGATAATTATAGGTAACCGTTTATAAAAAGTGAGATTAATAACTTAAAAAATAAAGCAAGTTACAGAAAAAATATACTTATTGTAAGAATTGTTTACACTAATATGTAGTATATAAGCGAAATACTTAAAAAAAAAAAGATGGTCTGTTTACAAGCGTAGAAATTGGATACTTATTGCTCTTGACTTTGGGCATGTCAATATACAATATTGAAAGATGAGATTGTTAATAGATAAAAAGTTCAATATGCGATATGTTACATCATGTAAAATCAGCTGAATTTTAAATAGTTTTATTCTTCCTAATGATTAAGTAATTCTTGGGTTACAAGAAAATTTTACTCTTTCTGATAGTTTTTGAGTCTAACACTTGATTCCTTCAAGGTATAGTCTGTCATACTAATATAGTATTTTCAGTGGCACAAACACCAATTATATCGTGTGTTATATATATATAGAGAGAGAGTTAGAGCTTTACCTTTACTTGAGCTCCTTCTTGAATTGTCATGGCCTTGTTTCCTGTTATAATTCACACCACATATTTCGTCATTTATAAAATTTAAAGGGTTAAAACTTAAAAGTAGGAAAATAAAGATTCATGATCACTTCGAAACGGAAGCATTAATGAGTTCTTTTCTCTTTCTTCCTTCTCTAGGTCTCTATTTATAACTTATTGAAAATATCGTCACTCTTAACATGGAAAAGTGTGAAATTGAGTTCTAAAATATCCAAGCAAGGATGATTTAGTTGAGTTACAAATTAAAGGAAGAATTATAATGCTACATATTTTAAAATGTGTGGATGTTTTTGCATGGAAAGAAGAAACTCAAACGGAACACTAGAAACTATGAAAATTGATAGGTTTCAACAAGAATGGAAATATTTAACGTGGTGCAAATTAATGAACTATCTAATCTTATCCAATACCTTTAATTTCTTCTCCATCTTCCTTTCGTGAGACATTTGATCTCTTTTTCCACATAAGTTTTGCATCATTTCCATTTCCATTATTTTCAGACGTGATTCTTCCTTGTGTTTTAAATGTGTCCCTTGTCATAAAAAATGTTACATCCTGCAAACAAAAAGTAAATTATAGTCAAATCAATTTTCTTAACTTACCTAATAATCTCCACACAAAAAGAAAGAGAGAATAATATATATAAGCTTCAAACAAGAACATAAAAAAAGAAATATTTGTAAAGCAAACCTCTATTCTGTTTTCTTCATCAGTAGTTGTTGCAAGTGGTCTAGCACTGCATGCATGGAGAGAAAGACAAACCAAAAGATAAACAAGAAACTTAGACATATTGACAATTTTTTTTCCTTTTTTTTCGTTCTTTACGTGAGCTTATGAATAGGGTATTTATCAGATTTCAGAGAAAATAGTTGTAAGTTTGTAATGGTAGCTAGGGTTGTGGGATTGGCAATGAACTATACAGAGGATATATGTAGTGTGGAAAAGGGCAATGAAATGCATTAAATGCAGGTTTTGTAGGGAGATGAACGTAGTTGTGTCAAGAGAACATGCAGATGATCCCTTCACAACAATTTTGAAGATATTGGCGGCCTCCCCATGTCCCCTCCTCCTTTTAATTTCTCAATCAGCAAAGGGCCCATGGATTTAGACTCCTAAGAATGTGTCAGTGAAATAGTCGAAATTGATATTATCGTTAGTCAGATTGTTTCAATATGATCATATGATTTGGGGTAATTTTCTCTCCGCATGAGCTAACTATTAGTTGAGTTAGGTCCAATGTCTATTTTCAAATTAGCATGTTCATTTTTTCATATGCTATCAATGTTGGACTTATGCTTGTTGTTGTGTTTCTCGGTGTTGGACACCATGTTGTGTTATTAAGGGGCGGAGCCACACTGGTAGTAACGTGTTCGGCAGTGTTAAAAAGTTTATTTAATATGTATAAATAATATATTCAGAACCCAGTAAATAAAATTAATTAGTTCAAAACCCATTTACTAAAAAATTTTGGCCCCATTTCTAGTGTTATCCACACTCCAATTGTCCAGGTTTAGGCGTAAAAGACTGTTAGATTTGTAGGTTTTACAGCGAATGAAGAATAGAAAAATCTGATTCACTAGTAATTAAACAAGTTGAACATGAGTTTGAAGAACTTTGAAAGAAAAATCAGAAATCTGATAATGAAAGCAAACTTACTTCTTCATTAGAAACTTCAGAAAGATATTACAAACTCAACTGAAATTAAAAATCAACTCCTACAAATTAGAGATTACATAGAAACTAAATGACCGTTATGCAGTAAATAACTGCTATATAGTTTTAAGACACTTGGACTGCTGCAGTTCTTAATACAGTTTTCTAACACTCCTCCTTGCTTTAAGAGCTGCAAACTCCAAGTTTTTGCCTGAGAAGCTCAAATTTGTTGCCTGGTAAAGGCTTGGTGAAGATATCAGCCAGTTGCTCCTCAGTCTTGCAATACAGTAGAGTTACATCACTATTCTTTTGCACATCTCTCAAGAAGAAAAACTTGATGTTAAAGTGTTTAGTTTTTTCATGAAATACAGGATTGTGAGAAATTGCTATCGTAGCTTGGTTGTCCACAAATACTTTAGTGCCTTCAGTTTGTTTCATGTGTAAATTAACCATTATTTTTCTCAACCACAATGCTTGATTTGTTGTTGTTGTAGCAGCCACAAATTCTGCCTCTGCAATAGATTGGGTCACAATGTCCTGCTTTTTTGAATACCATGAAAAAATTTCGGAGCCACGACTGAAGCAATAACCCGATGTGATTTTCATGTCATCCACGGATCCAGCCCAATCACTATCAGAATAGCCAAGTAGTTTCATATTTTGACACTTCTGAAACTTGACACCATGATTAATGGTCCCTTTGATGTATCTGATAACTCTCTTGGCTGCTTTTAGATGCATGATAATAGGTGAATTTGACTATAATCACGCCTTAAATAATCACATTTTTATGTTGTTTTGATGATATATATGATGACAAAATGCTCTTATTAGTGTTTTTCATGAATTGTAGGTACTAAATGGTTAAGGAAGGCTAAGGAGCAATTTTGGAGTCAAAAGTGGAAGAAAAAGGCCATATTTGCAAAATTACATGGAAGTCACGCCTGAACAGCCCTGAAGAATCAAAAACATTGTTCTACCGCGGTTCCACCGCGACCGCGGTGGACGAGGGCCGCTGAAGTTTAGAGATTCAGAAGGGTGCACCGTAAAGTTGAGGGACTGAAGTGTAAAAACGGGATCTTTAAGACCTAAACCCTATTTAAACTATAAACTTCGCCCAAAGGAGGCAAGTATTCATTATTAGGTTATTTTGAGAGGAAAAACTATTGTAGGGATCTTTCCCAACAACTTTCTTCTTTTCTTTTGT